>CM065809.1:113329000-113475000 GCA_033398695.1 Orobanche coerulescens | reverse complement strand
TTCAAGACTTATGCACTCAATCGCCCAGTTGCTCTCTAAACTCCTTGTATTTTCTTTTTTAGGTCTTGCACAAGAAGGTCATAGGATTAGAGATTAACTCCAACGGAGAGGGTTTCAAAGCCGGAAGCCAAAAATCACCAAAGGCATTCAGCCAATTAACAGTCTTCTACACAAAATATGGGCCAGACTCATACGTACAAGCACACAGGTATACAAAAATCAATTTACTTCCCAGTTTGAGTCAAGATATTGATTAACAGAGTTATCTATGCATTCAAAAGTTAAAAGTTGCTAAATAATATTCAACAAAGAACTTTTGCAACAACATAAATCTTTAGAATACAAGTTTCCAAATTGACTCCAAGCCTAGAGATGAAAATATGGTCCAATAAAGAAAATTAGCAGGAGAAAGGTTATCAAATGGATGGAGCAACATGAATTTGTGGATGGAAGTTCATTTAACCCAGCTTCATCAAGGTGACACCCAAAAATGTCAAAATAATGAATTTGGATAATAGGTTTATAATTATGAGAGGAGTTGTACCTGCAGATGAATAGTAGCGGATACCAACTTGAAACTGTAAAACCCGACTATAGTTAGAAAGAGAATGTAACCGTTAAAAGTAAACCATTGTTTCACCACCAACCTTAGTCTTAGAAGAACCATCATGAATGCCATCGACCAATGAAAAAGGTGCTCGCCTGCTGGAATTCATCACAAGTTAATAGAATGAGAAACA
The DNA here is from genome assembly GCA_033398695.1 of Orobanche coerulescens. Taxonomy (NCBI): domain Eukaryota; kingdom Viridiplantae; phylum Streptophyta; class Magnoliopsida; order Lamiales; family Orobanchaceae; genus Orobanche; species Orobanche coerulescens. The sequence goes on along the minus strand of CM065809.1, from coordinate 113,474,260 downwards.
AAACAATACATATGCAGATTCAGTTAATTCGATTAATATTAACCCAAGCAAACCCTCTATTTATAATCTTACTTTTCTACCTGAGGCAACATGCAGGAAGATAGGGATGAGAACCAGTTTAAGACTACAAGAGGACTATGCCATGATGGAAGTGTTGAAACATATTCCCCACACTAGGACAAAAAAGTTCTGCAATATTGTTAACTATGTGAACTGACCACTCTAGCCTACAACTAAGTACTAAATTTGTCTAAAGGAAACAAACAAATTTTATTACATAAAAAAGGGGCAATACAAGGGCAGGAGAAGTACCAAAATGAATAAAAAACAATTACAAAATAATGCCCCAATCTCTAACAATATCAGACACTAAGAAAGCCTTGAAATCTTTGTGAATTGAAACCCACCAAGCTGCCCTAAACTTGATCCTATCGCATAAAATTACAAGGGATTCCTCATTACACTCAGCATGTCAACTTGGATTCAATACAAAAAGAAGGAAGCACAAATGCTGGATTAAAAAATAAAAGAACAATGGACATTGTACAGTGCTGTAGCTAAGTTCAAGGCAGACTTGGACAAGAAGTCTTTTGCAGAGTAAACCACCATAAAAAATTAAATGCCCTTTCTGTAAGAAATATACGGAGGGAATTCATCATAACATGTTGAACACCTTTCATTTGCACTATAAAAAACATGCATCCAACATGCACTTTGATCATTATAGTCACATGATAATAAAAAGGATTTAAAGCAATAGAAGCCTACTAAGTGGCCTGCAGATTTTGCACTGAGTGGCAGCTGAAAAGAGAGCACTCAATTTGAAAGATGACTATACATTTAGAACCTGTAGGTTCTCTTCTACTTGGTGCTAAATATAAGATGACAAATACAAGTAATGTGAACAAGACAACACATCAGCAGTAAAAGCTAAAACTAAATTGACATGATTACATCTTAGTTGTAGTTAAATCAGATATGAAAATGTAGAAACTGTGTGGACTCAGGACAGTCGCTAGGAAAAAAAGATTAAAGATTGAGGCGAACATTAAGCATATCCAAGTTACACAATGTCAATAGGTATAATGCAAAAGGGAACTACTTGTAAATAATGAGACTGACAAAATATCAGAGAACGGAACAGTGGATAAGCCTATGCAAACCTTAATGCTGAATCTGCAACATCAGTGCTCGAGTTTAGTCCCCCGGATCTGCCGCACCAAATTTTGACAAAAAGATGAGAGAGAGAATGTAAAAACTGATCAATAATTACATAACTCAAAAATCACAAATGTGGCAATGAATTTCAAATTGAGTATCCTTCGGCAGGAGAAGCTACCAATAAAAGGAGATCAAGGCAACCTCAACAGCTACAATTATGTACAAAGATTGATCGACAATGGCGGATTTTAAAAAGAGAAGATAGAGGCAACTGCCACTAAAATTCTTGTATACTGTATAATGAAACAATAAAAGGCTATAAGAGCCTTGAGAAATGCAAATATAGCACAAAATATATCTTTGTTGCATGTGATAATACATATGCCTTCTATATATCTTAAGTTAAAAATGCAAGTAGTAAGCTCGTAATGTAGGCAAGTGGATTAAGTTGAAGGATAGTTAAATCTTGATCTCAAAACTTTACTACATAATTTTTATTAAAATGCCATGAAAAAGTTTGCAAAGGAAAATGCCAAGATTTGCAAAGAAAGATGGAGAAAAATAGACAATGTTTTCAATATTATATTTCAGGAATATTCTCATTCCCCATGAATGAAACCAAGCATTATAAGAGCCTTCTGGGGTCCCAAAGGACGTGCCCTTCTACTTCAAAATATTTTAAAAACAATCATACTCATTATGATGCATATATGTATAGATCTAATCGTTACAAATTTCTATTTACTGAGCACATGTACCCCAACCATTACATCAATAATAGACTATTTTTTCTTTACATTTTTAAATCATTACGTTCATATAAGTGTACACTTTTATTTATGATTTAGAGATTTCATATATTTACACACATTTAGATACTTATATCTTCCAATCAATACCTAAAGTATATTTTTTTGTCAACCATTAGAATAATATAATCACAAGATATGATTATGCATGAGATAATATTTTTTTCTAAATAAAATTATAGGACCATTCATTATCTTAAACAACAATCCCAAGGTAAAAAGTCTACAACCGACAAGTGCAGCCAAAAATTCTAAGGGCTTATATGATTGGAGAAATCAGGAGCTGGTAGGCCAAAAGAAAAGTTCTCGCGTTGCACTTTGTATCAATTTATGTAAGTTAAACATCACAATTGACACCCATACTATTTAATTAGGACCGACCGAATCATTTCATTTTTCTAAAAGAGAGAAGCAAAATGAACTGCCAAACTAGAAATTGCCATAGCCCCAGCAAATAAAACAATTCAAAAATCACTACCTTTTGACGAGTTTACAAGTAACTTGGACTAGAGCAACTTAGTGCCTCAAAAAGTACATAAACCTATGGAATAAAAGGCAGGTTTTCTTTCCGTGTAGAAACCAATTAATGGAAAATATACTGGGTCCAACACCAATGAGAATTGACACCCACAATATTTAATTAGGGTCAACTGAATTATTTCATTTTTCTAAAATAGAGAAGCAAAATGAACTGCCAAACTACAAATTCCCATAATCCCAGCAAATAAAACAGTTCCAAATGCACAACCATTTAACAAGTTTACAAGCCACTTGAACTAGAGAAAATTGGTGCCTTGGAAAGTACATAAACTCATGAAATAAAAGGCAGGTTCTCTTTCGTTGGGATAGAAACCAATTCATCAAGTGCAACTTAATCTCAACTATGTTGGGGTCGGTGGCATAGAGATTATAGTGCCAATTAATTGTCTAAAATTAGCTAACACTATAACTCATGCAAAAAACAAAATCGCAAAGTTTTACGTCAGTGTAGCAACCTTCATATGAAGGAGAAATGAGATGAAATTCCAAAACCATCAATATCATAGGTTTTTCCAGTTATATGAAAAATATCATGAGCGGTGATGAGTCAACATAATTGCTAAAGTCATATCACATTACGTGATTGATATTATAAATTCAACATGTTCACCATGGAACGTGACTCTGGGATAGAAACTAATTAATGGAAAATATACTTGGTTCAACACCGAAGAATCCAAATGCAAATGTCAAATCACATACTTCCAAACACATGATTTGGGTGACTTTCATGAACTTCTAAATGGAACCATTTGATTTATGTGTGGTGACCAGAGATCTTCACTAAGTAGCTTTTCTACAAGAAGGTAAACAATCTTATATTTCTGAAGATCAGTTCTCTTCAACCAATTTCCAACTCTCACAAAAGCTATACCAATCTAAACTAACCTTCATTTGATCGCCTTGGCTACCCAACAACATCATAATGTATTCTGAAAAGGTTTACCAGCCCAACAGAGGTATCTTAATGTTCAAAATGTCGGAACCCCAGCATCTGAAGGAATTCCTAAAAAATACTGAAACAAATTATGATACAACTCCTGCACTCCTAAATCCTATGAATTACTCGACAAATCACATCCATCCTCAGAATACTGTATGCAATTTCGCATACAAAGACACCACAGCAACAGGAAATACACTACATCAATCAGCAGAACTATTCTCTTCCCACAATTCTTTCAAAATTTTGACTACTTCCATTACCGACCGCATTTGAACACTCATCTAATGTCCCCAAAATCCAATATTGAGAATTAGATTAAGATCCATGAAACAATAGTGGGAAAAAAGAGAGAGTTACCGAGTGAGGGGTGGGTGAGTGAACAAAGAGGCGAGAAATCGAGCCCTCATAAGAGACGGAGCTCGGCGGATAACAGGATGCCGAAGACTCGACATCGCCATCGATTATTCGCTACAAGTTCACCCTTCTTTCCTTTCTCTTTCCTTATTATACTCCGGAGTGACAATATATGTATGCAGAGGGAGGGAGCACGAGAGAGGAATTTTTTTTCTTACTATAGACGTGTTACGTCTCCAAAATACGTATAATTAAAATAGACAGTAATTAATGATACTTCACGAGAATTTTGTCTCCTAACTCAAGTTATTACGAGGGACACATCTTCTTGCAGCTCTTCCATCTTCCAAAAGTATACCTGCAATTCAACGGGGGTTTGGTCCTCATCGGGGACTCCGACGTGAGAGTAAGTGTCTATACGAGATTTCAAATAACAACTTGAATATAGAGAGAATAGCTAGGAAATTGGTACCTGGAATGAGGGGTGGAGACCCCTATATATAGGATTACCTGATAAGTTACTTGGGGTTAGGAGTCTTTGTAGAAGAAGGAGACACTATCAGGTAAGGAAAGACTTATCTCTTGGAAAGTTCTGGAGACTCGTACCCTTCGGGACTCTTAAATTATGTAGAAGTCTTGTACCTTCTAGAATCCTTTAAGGACTTGGGCCTTTAATTATTTTCTGGGCCTAGATAAATAGTTGGATATTTATTTATTTGTTATTGGGCTCCATAGCCTAGTTCACTACATTTGCCCCCTATTTTTAGGAATTTTAAATTTCTTAAAAAGTATAGTTTTTTTCGTTCATTCAGAACCACTTATTTAGACCCGAACTGGGTTTAAATTAAATTTATTCGAGTTTGATCGGACTTATAGGAATTGAAGGAACACGCCCTATACAATAATTAATATATATAATACGCATGTCAGCAGGAGGGTTTTATGTTTTTCAAAATGGTGGACCCCGCGAAATTAAAAATCAAAACTATATGTTTATGATGACATATCACGTGGGTGGTCTTCCGCCCCCTTTTTTTATAAAGCTGTTTTGGGACCCGCCCGATCATGTGGGTGGCCTACAGACTGCAAATCCGCCTTCTTTTTCTTTTTTTATGTGCAGTGTTTACTGCATAAAGCTGCTATGGGACCCGTCCGATCATGTGGGTGACCTTCTTTTGATGACACCTTAGAGCCTCCTCTATTTGGACATCATGCTATGTGTTGGAGTATTATATTAGATATAATCATAAATTGGTTTTGATGATGAGTTGTCGATCAATCCAAAACAACAAAGGATTCAATAAAGACAAAGTCACCTGAAGAGTCACCTGAGGAAATGTCACCTAATCAGACCAGATGGGAAAAGTCACCTGATCAGACCAGATGGGAAAAGCTAACTGATCAGATCAGATGAGAAATAGTCACATGATCAGCTAACGTACGTAATGCAGATCAAGATAACGTACGTAATGAAATGTCACCTGAAAGCAGACGAGGGCAGACAGGATGACTTAACGTACACAACTCAGAAAGAATAACGTACGCTATACATATGAAGATAATGTATGTAATACAAGTCACATAACGTATGTAATGAGTTTGAATATGAATTCAAACAAGGAACCGTTGAAAATGACATCATGGAGTAGGTCAGCATGTAACGGGTATGAAGACTAAAGTTAACGTACGTAATAGACATATAGATAACGTACGTAACGGATGGACAGAAGCTACTTGACTGATTTACATAGAGCATAACGTACGTAACAGGAAGTGCTAACGTACGTAATGAGCTTAACGTACGTAACGAAAGTGTTATAACGTACGTAATGAAGGCAAAAGATGCTAACGGCTAGTTGAGGCTTTGGAGCCTATAAATACCATCTCTAATGGTATTCAACATACAACAACTTCAAGCAAATCTCATATTGATCAGATATCATTGCATACATCAATGGTGTTCTAATTTGTGTTTAATTGATAAGTGTTTGAGTGTTCATACACGAAAATATACACGAGAGGAAAGATACGGATTGTAGATTGATTCGGTGTTATTAGGATCGTTGATCCGACATTATTAGAATCAGATCTAAATCCAAGTGAGGTTTATCTAGTACCAATGGAAAGCTAGATAGGTTGCTTACTTGTCCGATAGAAAAGGAAAACGGTTTATCTTGGACTGACATAAAGGCAAGAGTGTAACAGTTTATCTCAGACCGATAGAAGACAAGATTGTAACGGTATACCTCGGACCGATAGAAGACGAGGCGCAGATGTTGATCTTAAGCCTAAAGAAAAAGATACGAAGAGAGGACGTAGGCAGTATATCCGAACCTCTATAAATCTTATGTCATTTATCTTCCGCAATTTAATTACGCTTCCGCAATGAAAAAGAGTTTCATAACTCTTATATACTCAGCGCCTATTTCCAAACGGCGAAGGTACCAAAAATTTCCAATAATTGGTGTCGGGGCGGGTATCCATAAAATTCGGCTTAACATCCGAGGAGAAGACGATCCCATGGCATTTCAATTTGCACCAGTCGAAGGTCTTGCTTTAAATCGGCCTCCATTTTTCGACGGATCGAATTACATGACTTGGAATAAAAAGATGTCGATCTTCATTCGTTCCTATGATATAGAAATCTAGAAGATCATCTGTCTTAGTCCGAAAGTTCTAACCAAATCCGACGGGTAAAGAGCTTCGAAGAGTACAATGATAAGGATTGGAAGAATGATCACCTCAATTGTAAGGCCACTCAATTTTTATATTGTGCCTTAAATCCAGATGAGGTCAACCGTATTTCTTCGTGTGAAAGTGTTAAAGAAATTTGGAAAATTCTTGAAATCACACACGAGGGAACAACTCAAGTCAAAGAGATGAAGTTTAATATGCTTCTCCATGACTACGACTTATTCATGATGAAGGGTGACGATGTAATACCCGGTTGTGAATTCATTTATTATCATTCAGTAATTGTCACTAAGAAATTTTTCACTCAGTAATAATCATTCGTCATTCATATTCATTCAATTGTGTTCACCGTTCGCCGTACTTTAGAATCGTGTATCAGTTGTTATTCGTCATTCATCACTGTTTGAGATCGAAACGAGAATATTGTCATCATCATCATCAGATTTTGGTAGTCTGTGTGAGATAGCGCACGCTACGTACTCTTATTAGCACGCGCTAATGGAGTACAGGTAGCGCACGCTATGCATCAGCATTAGCGCACGCTAGCGCAATTGAGGCAGACAGTCCAGTAGGTACTGGACTGAAATTGGAAATTCGTACCGCACGCTATAAGTGGATAATAGCATACACTAATTGTACTGGTAGCGCACGCTAAGTCATCATAGTAGCGCTCGCTAAGGCAAGCAGGTGGAGGACAGTGGGTTCTGGACTCCAATATTCTGGACATCAACTAACAGGTAGCGCGCGCTAACACAAGGTTAACGCACGCTAAGAGGAGACGTTAGCGCACGCTACCAAGTTCGTAGCGCACGCTAACGCGGCAGGCAGAGTTCACTGGACTACCCGGTGAACCCGCTAGCGCACGCTAATCACAGGAGATAGCGCGCGCTAAGCTGGAATTTGTAAAAATAGGACACTTCACTCTTCATTCCGTTATTTCTTCATTTCTCAACCATTTCGGGCGATTCGCGAAGAGTTCTTCGAGCTGAAATCATCTAGCATCATCTTCAAGCTCCTAGTTCATATTAATCAATATTAAATCCGCTCCATCACTCCAAATCAAGGTAACTTTTTATTGAACCTTGAATTTCGGGATTTGAGGGTTTTCTTCCCGATCTTTTCGAGTTAGCTTGCTATCATGTTGGAATATGTTGAATATGGATTATATACCTTGAATACTTGTATTCTTACGGATTCATTGATGTGATTTTCGGATTTTTTGAATATCTGGGGTATTGTTCAAGAACACCTTGAGGGTTGACTTTGGAATTTTGGGGGTTTCGACTAGATGTTATCGTAATCTCGAATGGAGTATTCCTATTGGATTATTGATTGTATTGAGGATGTTTTGTTGGATTGAATCACTCATTTGGGGGTTGGCTTTCGATATAATTGGGATTGGTTGTAAGCAATGGGAGATTATTTACAACGTGTTTGTTTAAATGCCACAATGAGTTTGGGTAGTGTTGTATCGACTTTTGTGTTGGTTGTGATCATGCTTGATTTGTATATTAAGTGAACTGTTGGTACTTGTGTTATTCAAGGTTGTTCGAGCGGCCGATATTTCCATAATGGACATTGATCGTGGAAGGACTTTCTCGCCTTCGGTTTGAGGCAAGTTTTATACTTGTACTAGTTAATGAGATTAATGTCATCATATATGTGTATGAATGTGTTGTATCATTCCGAGACTTAGTCTCTTCATGAGTTCATTCATATTAAGGGATCGTTCGATACGATACTCTTCGACAATTATGCCAAATGTTTATTATTGTTCATTAATGGCCGGTTCAAGGCATCGGGATACTCGTTGTTAATGTTATTGTCGATAGCCGCTTCGCGGTATCGATGTATCGATTGTTGTTGTTGATATTGATGTCGATCTAAGACACTGTTGTAATCATTGTTATTAATGTTGGCGTTTGTCATTGATATTGTATTGGCCGATTGAAGGCATTGACGTATTCGTTTCTCATCTTCATCATCGGTAACCGATTAAAGGTGCCGAGGCATTCGTTGTATCATTGTTATCGATTGGCCGTTCTAAGGCGATCGAGATATTGAGTCATTCATTGTATCATTGTTATCGATTGGTCGTTCTAAGGCAATCGAGGTGTTGAATCATTCGTGGATCATTGTTATCGATTGGCCGTTCTAATGCAATCGAGGTATTGAATCATCCGCTGCATCATTGTTATAGGTTGGCCATTCTAAGACAATCGAGGTATTGAATTGGGACTGTCGATAGTTCCCAGCCGTTGTTCGTCGTTATCGATTGGCCGTTCTAAGGCAATCGAGGTATTGAATGATCTGCTGCATCATTGTTATCGATTGGCCATTCTAAGGCAATCAAGGTATTGAATTGGGACTGTGAAGGATAGTTCCCATCCGTTGTTCGTTGTTATCGATTGGCCGTTCTAAGGTAATCGAGGTGTTGAATTGGGACTGTCGAGAACGGTACCCATCCGTGAGTTACTTCATTGTGTTGGCCGACTCAAGGCAGCACACTATCATTCTTGTGAATTCGGTAATCTTTGGACCATTGCTGTTTGTGATTAATTGTGTTTTAGAGGCTAGTCTCGGCTAGTGCTCGATGGGTAAGTCTGGGGCTTGAACCTTCGCGGTTGGTTTCCCAGCACCTGCAATTCAGCAGGTCACGGTCACTGGGTGATCTCATTATGGGTAAGTTTGGGGCTTGAACCTTCGCGGTTGGTTTCCCAACATCTATAGTTCAGTAGGTCACGGCCATTGGATGGTCTCATTGTGATACGGATTCGTGACGTGGCTTCAGCCCTCATTGTGATACGGCTTCGTGCTGTGGATTCAGCCCTCATTGTGATACGGCTTCGTGCCATGGCTTCGGCCGTCATTGTGATACGGCTTCATGCCGTGGCTTCGGCCCTCATTGATATAGCTTCGGGCTATTTTGGTTTTAGGTGATTGTGATATTTGACAGCTTCGACTGAGTGGCTTTCAGGCCTTTGTGATGTCTTGGTATTTTCGTTGGAGCCTTCATGCATTGTAATTCATATTTAATTCAGTTCTGGTTTGGTTCATGCTGGTGTAATTCATTGTGGTGTTCTATAATTATGATTTGCCGTTGGGCATTTATGTTCTAACCTGTTAAACAGGTATTAATAGTATGCCGTGGGCATAGTGTTTCACGAATGCTCGGTTCTTACCTTGGTTTGCGAGCATCTCGTAATATTATTATTATTGTACCGTTTCATTCTGCCTTTGGATGCATATCATGTCATATATGTATTTGATGTTCATTATCTGGATGACTGAACCCATGGGGGCGGAACATGTTTTCATGTTTTAGGTGCTTGCGAGGAGAGAGTTGAGACACAAGGGCATGACGATGGCGACGAGGCATTCGAGCGATACTAGTCTGAGTTGTTCATGTTGGTCAGTCAGTTGGACTGTTCTCCAGTTTGCCAGTAGTTGTCATTATGTATTATCCGAGCAAATGCTCGTGGATGTTGTTGTTTTTCATTTTTGGCAATGTAGGCCCATTGTTGTCGTTGAAATTCCTTATCGGAATATTATGTCGGATATCATAGTAGGGACTGTGATTTCCCTTGTTGGTTAATTTGATGTATTTTAGTCGTGTTCGCCTGGTGGATCTCCTGGTGTGGGGTCCACGACACTGTAATAACCCAATAGGATTTGGGGGTGTTACAGACGAGTCCATCACCAACATGCTAGACCGATTTTCGGTCATCACAAATGGACTTGCTTCGTTCGGTAACCGCTATCGAGTAGTGAAAAAGTGAAGAAAATCTGACGATCACTACCTAGCGAATGGGACGGAACCGTGATGGCGATCATGGAATCTAAAGATCTCAACACGCTCGACTTTAGCGCCCTTGTAGGTTCGCTAATTAATTATGGGATTGTTCTTAAATCTCGAAATGCCAAACCAAAACCAAAGGAAAAATACATAGTTTTGAAAGCAAAGATGTCTCGAAAAGAAGAAATCCCGGTAGACGAAGACGATGAAGAATCAGCATATTATGCCAAGAACATAAATAAGTTTCAAAACTTATTGAACCGAAGAAGGAAGGAAATCAAATCGGGCGAATCTAAGAAATTCGACAACAACTGTCGAAACTTTGCTAAAAATTGCCGAGGCTCAGATCCTAAGAAAGAAGTTCTTATAGCTACATGGATTGACGAAGAGGATGATGATGAATATGTTCAAAATAACCTCGCACTCATTGCAAGAAGTTCATTCGACGAAATCGACGTCGAAAGCCAGGTTAGTACATCGTCTCAAGATGAATTATTTGAAGTATTCGAACTTTTACATACCGATTTTCAAAATGCTTTATTTGAAATTAAATCCCTCCAATCGAAAAATAAATTGTTGGAAATCGAAATTTCCAAAATAAATGAAAAGGAAAATTTATTGAAATCGATCATTCTAAATATCTTGAAGTTGAAAATTAATTAAAGGATGATCTTCTGAAAGTTCAAAACGAACTTAAAAATTTAACGAATAAATTTTCGTGCGGAAATGACAAGTTTGAACAAATGCTTTCCATTCAAAAATACTCTTTAAACAAATAGGGGTTAGGATTCAAAACGCATAATAAAACCGAATCCTTAAATTTTAAAATACCCCATTGTGAGAAATATTTAAAACTTGCAAAAGCCCAAGGCGGACGATAAAAATTAAGAAAGTTTGGATTCCAAAAGGAACCACTATACCGAATATCATCTATGTTTCAAAAGAACAATCAACTCTCAGTTGGATACCCAAAAATCAAAATTAATATATTTCCATCAATTGGTATTTTGATAATTTATATTTTTTTAACAATTGATATTTAACTCAGGGGGAGTTACCATTATTTTAAATGAGGAGATCTATTTTTCTGGGGGAGTTTTACCCATAATTGTCTTACTTAATCGTTTTTGTATATTATTGCACTTTTTGATTATGACATAAAGGGGGAGAGAATATGCAGAGAGTGTATGAGGAGAGAGTATGACAAAGAGGGATAATGTCGATTGTTGTGCGGCGATTAATACGCCTCGATGGCGATCGGCATATTGGTCTAAGAGCCAACCATAGAAGACATACACTGGGCAAACACCCAGGAGTCGGCACCCATGGCGATCGTCTTTTGGTATCTGGCGATCGTCTTTGATATCCGACCATAGACGATCGTCTCATGCCACGTATGAATCCAACATCCGTCAAAGTCATCAAAGACCGAATCTTGGACGGAGACCCACGTGCAGATCCACAAAAGGCGCCGCAAGATAAGGCCTTTGACCCCAGCCTGTCACCTACCTCACCTACCGACAGGCCCGCCGAAAGGTACAAAGTGGGTCCTCCCCGGAGAACGACTCAGGACGCGTGCAGGCTTCCCATTGGCTCGCACAGCTGGTTGCCAGCAGCAGCCTCGGACTTTAAGGGAACAGCCCCACGTGACGGGACGATCGCCCACCTTATTATAATATAGAAAACGGCGGTCGCCCGCGATCGCCGGAGAGGTCCCAGCAACCTTGTCTCCTATAAATAGGAGGCTTACAACAGTGGCCTAGCATCATCGTGAATACAGTGAAAAACTCACAGAGAGAGAAATAAGACTCATCTGGCAATTACTTATACATTCATAGTGATATTCATATACACTTACAGAACATCCAAAGCAAGAACTCACAGAGCTTCATATCTGGTTCTTCCGGCAATCTGCACGCTCTACAGCTTAGATAACTAGAAGTCTTTACACTCATTGTAACAAATTCTAACATTAACATTTGTACTCCAAAGTATCCATATTAATAACATCTCGCAAGAGCATTCAAGCCCGGGATTAACAACCCCGACAAATCTTGTGTTATTTATTTCCCCATGGAAGTGTTCTCGCATTTGTTTGTTACTCGATTATTCCAGCAATATTATCTCCGGATAATATTTTGGGTAACAACAATTGGCGCTAGAGGAAGGGCATCTTAACCTTCATTTTTATTCCAACCGTCTCGAAGAACACTCACTATTCTCCGGACATATACTTGAAGAAACACTCACTGTTCTTCAAAGAAAAGCCTTCAGAAACATGACATCTGCCACGACCTCCAAAAGAGCCACCCTACGATCTGCCGGAAATCTCATTCCATCCCGGACCGAATCCCAGCCCACGGCAGAAGGTGACCGCGGCGACGCTAGGCTCTTAGTCCCGCCCCCGAGGGACGGTCCTAGCCTCTCACTCGATCAGTTCCAGACCGCAGAACAAATTGAGGAGGCTATAGCCATCCTCAGGGAGCGACGGAGGGCATGCGACTCGCCCACCATCACTCCGTTAACCATCCGCCGAGCAGGCAAGTGGAAGCTCAAGGGGATATATGTTGAGAAATCGACAAAAAGCCCCGAGCCGCAGGAGAAGGCTCTCGTAAGGTGGGATGATTCCGTCTTCAGCCGCCTGGGGAGCGATCCCTCATGGCGACCCGGGCACTCGGGCCCCAGCCGAGAGACATCGGAGTCCGAATCCGTTACCAGGAGTTCGGCATATCCGACTCCAGAAGACAAGCCGGTCAGCGAGCCCCCGCTCGCCCAAGAAATGAACCCGCTGGCAGAGAACTCATCATCCACCATGGGGCCAGGGGATCAGTGCATGATCGCCTTGGCTCGCGCTCCGGAATCCAATCAGCGAGCAGTGAGGCAACGACGATGGCCGCCATGCAGCGCCAGCTCGATGAAATGAAGGCGCTCCTAGAAACTGGGACAGGCGCCAGGAGGTCGATCGCTGGACCGAGTGAGCCACTCGCGGTCCAGATCGAGCTCTCCCCAGTTCAACCAAAGATCGCTCCCCCACAGATACCTCTATATGAAGGGATATCGGATCCGGAGACCCATTTGAGCAAATTCCAGATTTACATGACCGGATGCGGAGCATTAGATGCGACGAAATGTCGAATGTTCCCATTAACTCTGGGCGACCTCACCCACATGTGGTACATCTCACTACTGCCTCGCTCAATCAATTGCTTTGAGAAGCTGGCGAACGACTTCACGTCGTACTTCGCCGCCAAAGTTGCTCGCCCAGAAGGCCCCCACCGCATGATGAAAATCAGGCAGGGGAAGGACGAGCCCGATGAATATTACATCGACCGGGTAGACGAAATAGTCCTCACCGGTGAGCCCATTAGCGACGAGCTCGCTCTCTACTCAGTCCTAGGGGGGTTCTACGGCCACTCGCCCATGTTCAGGCACCTCACAAAGGACATCCCCCGACCTACTCGGTCTTCCGCGTCAGGGCCGCCGATTTCCTGGCCAGGCAGAGAATGCTCACCCTCCGCTTAAGCGAGGGATCCGCCGGAGAAGGGAAGGCGCCATCCCACGTCCAGAAGAAGGCGGTCGCCCAGCCCAGAAAGGCGGTCTCAAAGCCGCCTGGTGAGTTCAAAGCTTTCGAGGATGTGGAGGTCCACCTTCTCCGCAACCTCAACTTATCTCCGGCCCACATCTTTAACGCCATCAAGGGGCGCAAGTGGCTTAACAAACCAAAGCCGATAAGGGACCACGGTCATCTAGACCGCAACAAGTTTTGTGCCTACCACAAGAGTTCCGGCCACAACACCAGCCAGTGCCGCGACCTCCTCAGACAACTCTGGCGACTGTTTGAGGAAGGCAAATTGGACAACTTGCTCACCAAGCCAGAACCTCGGACAGAGAGGACCGGAGGGCGCGAGCGCCGACAAAACAATTGAATCCCTCCCAATCCGGTCGCCAGGATCGAGCAAAATGAGCCGGAGTATTCCGACGAATCAATTCCTCCGATCAACCCTGGCGGCCGGATCAATATGCTCCAAGCAGGAGTTGGAAACCTCGGGGGCCTTTCCCCGGTTTCCACCATGTCGAACAGAAAGCGAAAGGCCGAACTGAGGGCGTTCGCCGGGGTCCATGTCGTGGTACCCCCCGAACCGACCATCTCCAAAGACGCGCTCATCACTTTCTCTAACAAGGATAGGGAGGGAGTGCAGTGCCCCAAAGAGGATGCATTGGTGATCTCTGCATGTATCCTTGGGAAAATGGTCGATCGCGTGTTGGTTGACAATGGGAGCTTCTGCAATATCATATTTAAATCCGCTCTTGACCATCTCGGCAACCTGACCAAGTTCATCAAGCCGTTCGACACCGTGCTCCAAGGGTTCGGCGACAGCACAGTAGGATCAAGCTCTCTGTCGAGCTAATATGCTACTACGATCCCAAGGTTAGGATTACTAGGAACCTAAATTTTGTAATCATAGATAGGCCCAGCATCTATAATGGGTTCCTAGGTCATCCATTTCTAGAAACCTTTGAGGCGGTCGCCTTTTCTTTCTTTTACTGTATCAAATTCCCCAATGCCGATGGGACGGTCGGTACTGTAAAATGAGATCAGCTAATGGCAAAGAAATGTTTGAATTACTCTTATATTGTAACTTCTTTCAATACTTCCCATGCTGTGTGTAACATTGAAACGATCGACAATCAACCCATGGAGATCGACGAGCCAAGCACATCGTGCCAACCCGACTCAGGGGACGCCATCTCACATTGATTAACGGACGACATCGAGCCAAGGATCGATTTCGAGCCAAGTCTCGACATCGATCCTAGGATCGAGTCCGAAAACCGTTCCAAACGAGAGGCGACCGTCCCCGTCGAAGAGTTGGAGAGTATAACGATAGATCCGGCTCACCCGGAGCGGGAAGTACAGATCGGCGCAAGCATTGGTCTTGAGTTAAAAGAGGATTTGATCAATTTACTACGTAAGAACATCGGAGTCTTTGCCTGGTCGCATCAAGATATGGTTGGCATAAGTCCTGAACACGCTTGCCACTATCTAAAGATCGACCCGACAAGGAAGCCTGTTCACCAGAAACGTAGGAAATTCGGTCCCGAGAAGTACGCAGCGCTCGACATAGAAGTCAAAAAGCTACTCAACAACAAATTAATCGGAGTAGCTACAGACGAACCACAATGGGTAGCCAGCGCGGTGCTCGTCAAAAAGCCGAACAGCTCCTGGAGGTTATGCATCGACTTCACCGACCTCAACGCGGCATGTCCAAAAGATCACTTTCCAATGCCCCATATCGATCACCTGGTCGATAGTACAGCAGGTTGCGAAATGATGTCGTTCATGGATGCCTTCGCCGGGTACCATCAAATCCCAATGGCGAAGAAAGACATAAAGCACACATCTTTCCACACGAAAAAAGACATATACTTTTGGGTCCGAATGCCATTCGGCTTGAAGAATGCGGGGGCAACCTACCAGCATCTAGTCAACGGAATGTTCGCCAATCAGATCGGCAAGACCATGGAAGTCTACATTGACGACATCGTGGTCAAAAGCCTCAAGAAGGAAGACCACCTCAATGACCTTGCCGAGACGTTCACCATCCTCGAGAACTTCAACATGAAACTGAACCTCAAGAAATGCAACTTCGGGGTGGGCTCCGGAAAATTCCTGGGGCACATCGTGAGCCAAAGGGGGATCGAGGCGAACCCCACCAAGATTCATGCGATCCTCGACATGCAGGAGCCACGGAATGTCAAATAGGTGCAACGACTCACAGGTTGTCTAGCCGCCCTCAACCGTTTCATATCTCGACTCGGCGATAAAAGCAAGCCTTTCTTCGCGACCATAAAGAACAAGAAGTTCGTATGGACGAAGGAGAGTCAAGTAGCATTCGCCAAAATCAAGGAATATCTATCTAACCCCCAAATCTTAGCAAAGCCGATCCCCGGCGAAAAGCTATTCCTTTACCTGGCAGCCTCGGAGGTCGCGCTGAGTACTGTTCTAGTACGAGCAGAGGGGCAGACCCACTTGCCGATGTATTACGTTAGTCAAGCGCTCCATGACGCAGAAACACATTATACACCATTGGAGAAGATCGCCTACGCTCTAGTCATGAGTGTTCGCAAGCTAAGGGCTTAGCTATTCCTTTACCGGCCAGACACTAATGAGCGACTCCTCAAGTGGTCACTGGAGATCGCCCAATACGGTATCACATACACTCCTCGCACAGCGGTCAAATGCCAAGCTCTGGCAGACTTCGTGGTGGAATTAATATTCCCTCACAGTCCGACCCAGATCGGCCGCCCTGCCTGGAAGATATACGTGGATGGATCGGCGACCAACTGGCGAGCAGGGGCAGGGATTGTCCTCATCAGCCCCGATGGACAAAGTTTCACAAATGTTGTGCGTTTCGGGTTTCGTGCGACCAACAATGAAGTCGAATATGAAGCCTTGGTAGGCGGGCTAGATCTAGCCCTCGCCCTAGATGTTCGTCGCCTCCATATCTTCATGGACTCCCTCTTGGTTGTGAACCAAGTCAAGGGAGAATATGAGGCGCGCGGCGAACAGATGGTCAAATACCAAGAATTAGTCGCCGAAATGTGCACGAAATTTAAGGAAGTGCTAATCGAACAAGTCCCGAGAGAGCACAACTCCCAGGCCGATGCCCTATCCAAGCTAGCATCGTCAGATGGGGCAGCCGATTTCTCTAACATCCAAATCACAAAGTCGGTGAAACCGGCGATCGACAGAAACCTGATTACCGCGGTCACCGTCGCCGAAGAGAACTGGATGACTCCTTTCATTAAATACTTAAAGGACGGGACGGTCCCCGACGATCGTATCAAAGCTCGCCAGCTCCAACTCCGTGCAAGCAGATACACCCTACTGGACGACCGGCTTTACAAGCGAGCTTTCAGCCTTCCCCTCCTCAAGTGCATTACGCCGGAGGAAGGCCGACTCGTTTTAGCCGAGATTCATGACGGGATCTGTGGAAACCATGCTGGCGGGCGAGCTCTCATCCACAAAACAACCAGGCAAGGTTTTTTCTGGCCTACACTACAAAAAGACGCGGTCGCCTATGCCAGATCGTGTCACAGGTGTCAAGTGATGGGCCCAAACATCAAGCTCTCCCCCGAGCAGCTCACCTCAATGTACAGCCCATGGCCATTCGCCCAATGGGGCATCGACCTCATAGGTCCCTTGCCGACGGCTCCAGGGGGCTGTAAGTTTGCCATCGTAGGGGTCGATTTTTTCACTAAATGGGCTGAGGCCGAACCACTCAACAGGATCGGCCAAGAACAAATAATTAAGTTCATTTGGAAGAATATCATATGCCGATTCGGCCTGCCCCAGGCAATAATCTCCGACAATGGAAAGCAGTTCGACGGCATAGAGGTCATGCAATTCTGCGAGAAGTGGGGAATCAAAAAGTTATTCTCGGCCTATCACCCCCAGACGAACGGGCAGGTAGAAGCCGTAAACAAAATCCTCAAACACACGATTAAAGCACGACTCGAGTCTAGGCAAGGGCGATGGGTGAGCGAGCTCCCAGACATTTTGTGGTCTTATTGAACGACGACCCGAAATTCAACCGACGAAACCCATTTGCCCTTGCCTTCGGTGTAACACCCCGAGATATTCGGAATAATTACAGCGCCGTAAACCCTTTAGATAAGGATTTACAAGGCTAATTTTAGAAGAAGTGTAAAAACAATACAATCGAACAACTGAAGTTCAAATACAGATTTGATTCAACCGATCAAATGAGTTAACTTATACAACCATATCGAATTGACTTTATTAAAACAGACGTACTCGAGTACTAAACGAACCAAGAAGACAAATCACAATAACAATAACATCAATCACATCACTGAGCCATTCCATCGTCCTGTCGGTACTGTGGTTGCCTCCCCGCTCCTCGGCTACCTGAACATCAAAACAATGTCCACCCCCGAAGGGGTTAGCAAAACAATGCTAGTACAAGTATCGTCAAACAATAAATCATCAATGCATCATAAAGCATGCAAAACGGACTTCCGCCACCGGAATCCAACGATGCGAATCCTCACGATTCCATCAACACAATACAAGGTAATCCAACGATCCAGCGCCCTCAGCATAGATCCCCATGATGATCCCGTCGGACCAACGCATGGTGGAAAACCCGTCCAACGATCCAGCGCCCTCAGCATAGATCCCCATGATGATCCCGTCGGACCAACGCATGGTGGACATTCGATCCAGCGCCCTCAGCATAGATCCTCATGACCCCCTCGGATCATTTATACCATAATCAATCAATTATGCATACACATATGCATTTCAATATGTTCATCAATACGAACAAACAACAACGAATATCACGAAAATTTCTAGAAATACATCTCATATTCAACAATATGAACAAAACCACAAGCATGATAAATCGAACTCGACATATGATACTTGCCTCGAAAATGGCAAGGACGAAACACTTCAATGATCTCGACCCACTCGAAGGCTGCCTCCTTCGATCAACGTAACAAGCTCGGACCTTAACAAAAGGAACGATATACAAATCATCTCAAGTCGAACGATGGCCTAACAATTCGGTCTTCGGCCGAAAAGCTCAAAATAAACAATCTGCCTGGACTGCTTAGCGTGCGCTACGTACTCTACGTAACGTGCGCTAAGCCGGCCTGTTAGCGTACGCTATCGTGTAAGACTAGCGTGCGCTAGCTACGAATTGACAGTTCGAATCGGCTGATACATAACGTACGCTACGTACGTGCGTTAATCAACCCCGATAGCGCACGTTAACTCACATATGTTAGCGTGCGCTACCCTTGCATGGCAGAACACTGCTAACGGAAAAACTGGGTCGAAAGGTGGTGAATTCATGAATTCTATGACGATACAACAAGTCATCCTCAAGCACGTCATGCTAATAAGGTTTTGTGGAAGTTCCATGATCATGAGGTACAAATATACGGATAATCAACTCAACATCATAATCTTATCTTCGATCTTCAGAAATATTCTAAGTTCCGATTATTCCAAGTCCCAAAACATATAATTCCTTACGTAAAACATACGAACTAGGTAATCTCCGACATCGATCATAAATCGATTTGAAAACGCTTAGGAGTCCATACTACTAAGATGGTTCAAAGGTTCATATGATGAATAAGTGTCGAAACGTCGAAAATATCCTTCTAACATGTGATGACCGATCATAAACGAAATAACTGGCTATCTAAACATGATCAGACGTCCTTAAGAACATTACTAACATTGGTGAAGAATCACCTACCTCAAGTAGTGAAGAACACGGAGGAAAATGAAGCAATCCGACACCGAAAGCTTGAACACCAATCTCCAATGATATACGATCTTCAATCACGAATCAGGATGTTGATATGAAGTGTTTGGGGTGAAGGAAGTTATGTTCTAAGTGTAGGAATTCGGGTAATGAGAGTAGAGAGAACTGAAATCTCGAATAGGATGCTCTCCTATTTATAATAAATGGCTATTAGCGCGCGCTAGACCCTGTTCGTAGCGTGCGCTAACGGCTCACAGTCTAAACTGTACTCGGCACTTAGCGTGCGCTACGCATGTACCTGTAGCGTGCGCTAAGGCGTTGACTCGGCTTTTCCGGCCGTCCAGTACATCCGACACGATCCGACAGGTCCCGGCAGATCTCACCTACCGCACGTCTCAATCAAATTGACCATGCATAGCGTGCGCTAATGACCCTCTGTAGCGTGCGCTATGAATCTACGTTAGCGCACGCTAAACACATCCGATAGCGTGCGCTACATGCGCAGATTTACAATCTTTAAATCACAACCATGAAATTAAACGCTCGACAACATCGGACTATGAAATACGGAGAATAGTACTCAGACAAAAGTACAATTATTACAATATCACAAGTTCTAATTACATAGAAATCTCGGGTATTACATCCTTCCTCCCTAAAAAGAAGTTTCGTCCCGAAACTTAAGATAAAACAACTCCGGATATCTAGTCTTCATACTGTCCTCCGTTTCCCAAGTGGCCTCTTCGACTCCATGTCGTGACCATTGTACTTTAACCAAGTGTATTGGTTTATTCCTCAATTGTTTGATCCGTCTCTCAAGTATCTTGATTGGTCTTTCTTCGAAGGTGCCATCATTAGCTATTTCGATCTCGTCGAAATCAATGACGTGACTGGAGTCCGGTACATACTTCCGCAATTGGGATACATGAAACACATTGTGAACGTGACTCAGCGATGGCGGTAAGGCCAACCTGTATGCTAAATCTCCCACTCTCTCGAGGATCTCGAATGGTCCGATATATCTCGGACTAAGTTTGCCTCTCCTCCCAAAACGGAAAATTCCTCGTGTAGGAGACACCTTCAATAGTACATGGTCTCCTGCGTCGAACTCTAAAGGGCGACGACGTACATCTGCATAAGACTTCTGTCGACTCAGGCGATCAGTCTCTCTCGAATCGAAGCTATCTTCTCTTGAGTCCGAATAATCAATTCCGTCCCGATCAAATCAGAAGAATCATCCCGGCCACAGGGTGATCGGCATCTTCTCTGTATAAAGCTTCAAATGGGGCCATCTTAATAGAAGCATGCCAACTTATTATAGGTGAACTCGATCAAGGGCAAGTGAACTTCCCAATCGACCAATCTAATGCACAAGCTCTAAGCATGTCTTCTCTACTGTCTGTATAGTTCTTTGGTGACCATCCGTTTGGGGATGATAAGGTGTGCTAAAGTTGAGCTCGCACCCAAAGCCACGTGAATCGCTTTCCAAGTGTGACACGAAACGGCCATCTCGATCCGAAATAATGGTCTTCGGCGTCCGTGCAATCGACTATCTCCGCAATAAATATTCGTGCCAATCTCTCGGGTCCCCATGTATCTTTAATTTCCAGAAATGAGCCGACTTGGTTAGTCGATCAACTACAACCCAAATCATGTTCATTCCGTTCTAGTCCTTGGCATACTAGTGATGAAATCCATCGAGATATCTTCCCACTTCCATTCGGGGATCAAGCGGCTTTAACATTCCGGCAGTCGTTGATGTTCAATCTTAACTCACGACAAGTCAAACACTTCAAACGTGCTCGCTCGTCCTTCTTCATATTCCCCACCGTAAGTTTTGCTTTAAATCTTTATACATCTTACTACTGCCTGGGTGAATAGAATAGGGCGCGCTATGAGCTTCCTTTAAAATTGTCCGTCTCAAATCATCATCCTCGGGAACGCAGAGTCGACTCTGAAATCTCAGAACCCCGTCATCTTGTATCACGAATCCTGAGGCTTTTCCTTTCTTTACTTCGTCACATAATCGAAGGATCAGGGAATCGTTCAGTTGTTTAGACTTGATCTCCTCGACTAGTGATGAAGTCAGTTCCATCACATAAAGTTGCCCTTGGATTCCTGGTGCCCATACCTCAATCCCCTCGCGGATCAGTTCTCGTTGAATACTGGTTTGGGACGTAAGTGCCTCCAACATTCGAAGAGAAACAGGTTTTCGGCTCAAAGCATCAGCTACTACGTTTGCTTTCCCCGGATGATAGAGAATCTCCAAGTCGTAATCCTTGATCAATTCCAGCCACCTTCTCTGCCTCATGTTTAATTCTTTCTGACTGAAGATGTACTTGAGGCTCTTATGATCTGTAAAGATCTGACAATGAGTGCCGTACAAATAATGTCGCCAAATTTTCAAGGCAAAGACCACAGCTGCTAGCTCCAGATCATGAGTCGGGTAATTAATCTCGTACGGTTTCAATTGCCGAGAGGCATAAGCAATCACTTTATCCTTCTGCATCAACACACAACCCAAACCCTGATTCGAAGCGTCGCTGTATACCATGAATCCATCAGTTCCCTCTGGCGCTAATATAGGTGCTGTCGTCAGTCTCCTCTTAAGTTCGTCAAAACCACTGGTACTTCTCATTCCACATGAATTTTTGAGTTTTCTGAATAAATGGGTGAGCGGACGAGCAATTTTGGAAAATCCTTCTACAAAGCGGCGATAATATCCGGCCAAGTCCTAAGAAGCTTGGACCTCTTTCACGTTTTAGGAGCTTCCCAATCCAAGATTGCTTCGACTTTCTTGAGTCCACCGAACTCGTGGTGATATCACATGCCCAAGGAAAGTTACTTCCTTAAGCCAAAACTCGCATTTTGAAAATTTTGCATACAGCTGTTCCTTCCTCAAGGTGCTTAAAACCACACGTAAATGTTCAGCATGTTCCTCTGCGTCCCTCGAATATATCAGGATGTCGTCAATGAAGACGACCACAAATTTATCCAAGTATTCCAAGAATACCCGATTCATCAATTGCATGAATACCGCAGAGCATTGGTAAGTCCAAATGGCATTACTACAAATTCATAATGCCGCATCGGATCTAAAAGCAGATTTCGGTATATCCGATTCCTTAATTCTCAACTGGTGGTATCCTGATCGCAAGTCAATCTTCGAGAATACCCTTGCCCCTTGCGGTTGATCAAACAAGTCATCGATCCGAGGTATAGGATACTTGTTCTTGATTGTCATCTTATTGAGTTCCCTGTAATCAATACAATCGGAGGATCCGTCTTTCTTTCGGACAAAAGAACAGGCGCTCCCAAGGAGAAACACTAGGTTGGATATAGCCCTTCGTAACAATTCCTCCAGTTGCTTCTTGAGTTCATACATCTCGTTTGGCGCCATGCGGTATGGTGCTCGGAAATAGGAGGCGCTCCAGGCTCTAATTCGATAGTGAATTCCACTCCTCGGCGGAGGTAACCTGTAGTTCGTCAGAAATACGTCGAGAACTCATTCACAATCGAAATAGACGAGCTCTACTCCTTCCTCTTTCCTCATGGCATAGCACCAAAGTCCGTGACATCCCCGCTTGATAATTTCAGACTTTCATTGCCTTGATCAATTTCCCCGAGCTTTCCGGTCTCCATCCTCGGAATAAGTGTTCAGATCCGTCATCAGCAATGATGGAAATGACTCTCTCTCGGTAATTCAGCACAGCTCCATAACGGTTGAGCCAATCATCTCCGAGAATTAAATCGTCACCGTAGATGTCAACTACAATAAGATTCGATGGCCAATCTCTTCCTTCTATAGATCTTTGGGAAATCCTTAGCTTCTAGTGTTCCCACAATTTTCTCTCCGCTCGGTAATCCCACAACATAAGGTTCACAATTATACAAGCACGAGATTTTCAAACGATTAACACAGTTCAAAGATATAAAAGAATGCGTAGCTCCCGAGTCGAACAAGACACTAACTGGTTGCAAAAGGATCTGAATCGCACTGATGCACAATGTGTGTTCGATCGTCGATTTCCTCATTTCAAATGCAGCGTGGAGGACGGACCCGGCCTTGGATGCCTCTCTCTTCCAGTTATGCTGCTGAAATCCACTTTCTTTGCGTCTGGTTCACACTCGTCTCCTTGGATCAAGGCTGGAGTGCGAGTACCAAAAGATCAGGTCGCATTCCCGCAAAATGTTGCGCGATGTCCTTCCTGTCCACACTCGAAACAGGTCACAGCAGGCGCGAAACAATCACGTCGAACATGCCCCGCCTTGCCACAGTTGTAGCACTTCTTTCCTGCGTCTGAAACAGTCGGTGCTGCCCGGAACTTCTTTCCACCTCGAGAAGGATGCGGAGGTCTCCTGGATGAATGAAAAGAGGACTGACCCTTGCGAGGTCCGCTACTCTTATCCTCCGTGAAGTTGCCAGACACCTTCTGTTTCTTTGCTTCCGTCGCTTTCTCTACTGCTGCCTCCTTCATATCATAGGCCAACGCCTTGTCCTGATACTGTCGCAAGGTGGTACATTCAAATCCGGACATATACTGCTGAATTTCCGGCTTCATTCGCATGTCAAAATGAAAAATCTTCTCCGCCTCGGTCCTGACCAAGTGGCGCACATAAGTCAGCTGGTGATTAAAAGTCTTAATCACGTGTGTCACAGATGCTTCCGAATTTTGTGGTGAGAAAAACTCCCGAACTCGGGCTTCTCTAACTGGGCGAGGACAATACTGCGCCTCCATCATCAATTTGAATTCCGTCCAGTCAACATTGTGCTCCTCCGGTCGGATGGCCTCCCACCAGTCGAAAGCCTCCCCGGTCAAAAGATACTGGGCGACCGGAACCTTCCTATCGTTGGGACAGTTTAACCCCGCAAAAAACTTCTCTAATTCCTTCAGCCAAAGATCCCACGAACGCGTCACATCGCAACCGTCAAAATACGGAGGATGCAATTAGACCACCTCGGTAAGCCATTTATCTCCCCGATTATCCACATTATTCTGCTGTCCCATCGCCGTCTGCATGCGATCCACAACTTGAGCAAACTGGTTTATCTGGGCAACCACCTGCTGAAGCACTCCCGGCACGTTAGGATCTGCATTATTATTTGCCGATCCCTGCTGTCCCCCGGAATGTGAATCCGTTTGACTAGCGGCTATCTCTGGAGTAGATACCGACTCTTCTTGCCTCGCATTTCCACGTCCGCGTCCACGACCGCGTCCGCGTCCACGACCTCCTCTCAACATACTGTAAACATAAATACTCAATATCCAGGACAAACTTTCTCAAAGTACATTTTACAAGACATGAATTAAATAAAACAGTAGTATTCGAGATTAGGAAACTTACAACCACAGTCCACACGACGATGCTGGCTCAGCAGTGATGTTACGAACGACCAATAATCAATAACGTAAACAGACCCAACTAACCCTACTGCCAAGATATCCATAAACCTGGCTCCGATACCATATTCTGTAACACACCGAGATATTCGGAATAATTACAGCGCCGTAAACCCTTTAGATAAGGATTTACAAGGCTAATTTTAGAAGAAGTGTAAAAACAATACAATCGAACAACTGAAGTTCAAATACAGATTTGATTCAACCGATCAAATGAGTTACCTTATACAACCATATCGAATTGACTTTATTAAAACAGACATACTCGAGTACTAAACGAACCAAGAAGACAAATCACAATAACAATAACATCAATCACATCACTGAGCCATTCCATCGTCCTGTCGGTACTGTGGTTGCCTCCCCACTCCTCGGCTACCTGAACATCAAAACAATGTCCACCCCCGAAGGGGTTAGCAAAACAATGCTAGTACAAGTATCGTCAAACAATAAATCATCAATGCATCATAAAGCATGCAAAACGGACTTCCGCCACCGGAATCCAACGATGCGAATCCTCACGATTCCATCAACACAATACAAGGTAATCCAGCGATCCAGCGCCCTCAGCATAGATCCCCATGATGATCCCGTCGGACCAACGCATGGTGGAAAACCCATCCAACGATCCAGCGCCCTCAGCATAGATCCCCATGATGATCCCGTCGGACCAACGCATGGTGGACATTCGATCCAGCGCCCTCAGAATAGATCCTCATGACCCCCTCGGATCATTTATACCATAATCAATCAATTATGCATACACATATGCATTTCAATATGTTCATCAATACGAACAAACAACTAGGAATATCACGAGAATTTCCATAAATACTTCTCATATTCATCTATATGTACAAAACCACAAGCATGATAAATCGAACTCGACATATGATACTTGCCTCGAAAATGGCAAGGACGAAACACTTCAATGATCTCGACCCACTCGAAGGCTGCCTCCTTCGATCAACGTAACAAGCTCGGACCTTAACAAAAGGAACGATATACAAATCATCTCAAGTCGAACGATGGCCTAACAATTCGGTCTTCGGCCGAAAAGCTCAAAATAAACAATGCTGGGCGCTTAGCGTGCGCTACGTACTCTCGTAACGTGCGCTAAGCGGCCTGTTAGCGTACGCTATCGTGTAAGACTAGCGTGCGCTAGCTACGAATTGACAGTTCGAATCGGCTGATACATAACGTACGCTACGTACGTTCTGTGCGTTAACTGAACCCCGATAGCGCACGTTAACTCACATATGTTAGCGTGCGCTACCCTTGCATGGCAGAACACTGCTAACGGAAAAACTGGGTCGAAAGGTGGTGAATTCATGAATTCTATGACGATACAACAAGTCATCCTCAATCACGTCATGCTAATAAGGTTTTGTGGAAGTTCCATGATCATGAGGTACAAATATACGGATAATCAACTCAACATCATAATCTTATCTTCGATCTTCAGAAATATTCTAAGTTCCGATTATTCCAAGTCCCAAAACATATGATTCCTTACGTAAAACATACGAACTAGGTAATCTCCGATTACTGATCATAAATCGATTTGAAAATGCTTAGGAGTCCATACTACTAAGATGGTTCAAAGGTTCATACGATGAATAAGTGTCGAAACGTCGAAAATATCCTTCTAACATGTGATGACCGATCATAAACGAAATAACTGGCTATCTAAACATGATCAGACGTCCTTAAGAACATTACTAACATTGGTGAAGAATCACCTACCTCAAGTAGTGAAGAACACGGAGGAAAATGAAGCAATCCGACACCGAAAGCTTGAACACCAATCTCCAATGATATACGATCTTCAATCACGAATCAGGATGTTGATATGAAGTGTTTGGGGTGAAGGAAGTTATGTTCTAAGTGTAGGAATTCGGGTAATGAGAGTAGAGAGAACTGAAATCTCGAATAGGATGCTGTCCTATTTATAATAAATGGCTATTAGCGCGCGCTAGACCCTGTTCGTAGCGTGCGCTAACGGCTCACAGTCTAAACTGTACTCGGCACTTAGCGTGCGCTACGCATATACCTGTAGCGTGCGCTAAGGCGTTGACTCGGCTTTTCCCGAAAGCCGTCCAGGTACATCCGACACGATCCGACAGGGGTCCCCCGGCCAGATCTCACCTACCGCACGTCTCAATCAAATTGACCATGCATAGCGTGCGCTAATGACCCTCTGTAGCGTGCGCTATGAATCTACGTTAGCGCACGCTAAACACATCCGATAGCGTGCGCTACATGCGCAGATTTACAATCTTTAAATCACAACCATGAAATTAAACGCTCGACAACATCGGACTATGAAATACGGAGAATAGTACTCAGACAAAAGTACAATTATTACAATATCACAAGTTCCAATTACATAGAAATCTCGGGTATTACATTCGGAACAGAAGCGGTGATCCCCTCGGAGATCGCCATCCTCAGCCACCGAACCAAACAAGAGATGACGACAGACAATGATGTGGCCCAGCGGATCGACCTTGACATGCTCGAAGAACGACGACTGACCTCAGAAATGAAGAACACAATCCATAAAAGGAGATCCGAGAAGTTCTTCAATTCGAAGGTCAAGGAAAGAAGGTTCCAAGTAGGCGACCTAGTCCTCAAAAAGGTCCAGACCCACACAGGAGTTTTTGGCCCGAATTGGGAAGGCCCCTTCAGGATATCTAAGTGGCTAACTAAGGGAGCCTACGAACTTGAACACCCTGACAGTACTCCGGACCAATATCCCTGGAACGCCGTACATTTGAAGAAATACTACTAGTGAAAACTTTGTATTCAGTTTCAACTACCCAATGTACAAAGAATATAATGACATTTTTTCTATCCCATCTATTCGAGCGATCGCCCCACCAGGCACATCGTATACTATCGAGGATCGTCGTTCAACATGGCGATCCAAGGTAGAAATAGTGCAGCCATGGTCCTGGAGGTCGATGGAACCGACAGCTTCGCCCATGCAAGGTTTTTTTAGGCTGCGATCGCTCGTCTTTCATTTAAATACGAGGCGGGCGTAGCCGAAGGACCCTCCAAACTAATCTGTGGACACGTTCGCACGCCCTCAAAGTACATCATCTAACATGATGTACCCGGACAAGGCGGCGCGTCCCTACCCCATCACAATGTATACCATCGAGGGTCGCCATCTAACATGCCGATCTGAGGTATAAAAGTGCTAACAAGCCACGGACGTGGAGTTGAATAAACCGACGACACCCCGTGCAAGGGCTCCTCTAGACCAAGACCGCTCGCCTTTCGTTTAAATACAAGGCGGGCACAGCCTAACGGAGGACTCTAAGAAAAAAATGAGTCGCGGGACAGTCCCTCGCACATAAAGACATGGCTACGGAGGTCGGTCCATCGAACTCCGCGACCGTTCACAGTTCCTCAGAGTCGGCAAAACTGAAGATAGCTCACCAAACATACTATTTTTGTTCCCTTACTTACAATAAGTAAACAAAAACAAGGGGCAAAGAAGTGGAGCTAGTCCTAAATGCAATCGGAAGGAAGGGACCGTACCCGATCGGCTTCGTTCAAACACATGCAGGACGATTGGTTTTGTTCGACAAATATTTACAAGTAAGAATTTCCAAGCATGTCAATACATTCAACATTCAAACAATCGATCAGGCGAACAAAGCATCGGAAGCAATTATATACACACTTGTATAAAATTCGCATGCAAACATTCAAAGGCGATCGTACTTACAAAGAATCAGATGCGAAAAAGGAGTATTTTATTCAAATCAAGAAATTCGTACAAATACAAGCCCGAAGGCAGTAGAAGAAAAAGCAGAAAATTACAAAGCGAAGGAAGATAAAAATCACTCAAGCTCCCCCCGGCTGGTCTTCTCCCCCAGGTGGCGGATCGGCACGCGCTCCCTCATCGGCCTCAGGATAAATGAGTTTATCCGGAAAAGGATACCAACTCAAGTCGATCCCCAAGTCGGTGAGGTCGAGGATCGGCAGGGAAAATTCCGGATACAAAGGGTGCTCGAGTGCATAGGCCTTGAAGCTCTCCATCATAGGACCAACCTCGATCCCTACCTTCTTGGCGGCTCGAACAACGTCGACGTAGGCCATATAGTAGGCGAACTCGCCGACGAGTGCCACATTGAGGTAGGGATCGGTCTCGATCGCCTTTATCTGCCCTTTCAAATCCATGGTCGTCTTCTCAGCTTCCGCTAGCTCGACCACCTTGGCGGCCATTTCTCCCTTTGCTTTCTCCAGCTCTCCTTTTGCTTTCTCCAGCTCGCTGTTGAGACGATCCACAGTCGCCTTCAGCCCAGTCGCCTCCTCCTGTGAGGCCACATGCATCCGGCGAGCTTCCGTCACCTGGTCGCGGAACCGATCGGCCACTTCCTTAGAGCAGCTCAGCTCCTGCTTCATCCGATCGATGTCCTGCTTGGCTCGTTTGGCCGTCTCTAAGTGTTCCTTCTCCATGGCCTGGATCCAGTTAGCGAAGTCGACATTTTTGTTCCGAGCGGCCTCGAGGTCTTGATGAAGGTGGGCATTAGAGGGTCGCCCCTCATAATCCTTAACAGCTTGGGCGGCCATCGCCGCCGCCTGGAGAGTCAGGGCGAACGTCGCCTGCATGGCATCTCCAGACCGCCGACGAGCAATTGTGTCGAGGTCGGTCGTCCAAGCCTTAGGTAAAGAGGTGATGGCCTTGGAGACGTAAGAAGGGACATCAAGGGACTTGTGCGGAGGCTTGCTCGCCAGGAAATCCAGCACCATCGGCGAGACGTCCGGATTGGCAAGACGGACCCTGCAACACAAACAAAAAGAAACAAAGGAGTTAGTATATACCTTACACAAATTTCCTAACTCGGAAAGATCAAACCGGTCTTACCTGTTGACCAACTCGGGGTCGCGGCCAAAATAGGGCTTGCCCCGAGGAGTTTCAGCTTCGGCGATCGCCGCAGCCTTCGAGAAGCCGGCCGAGGGCCTGGAGCCAGACTCCTCCACCATCAGAACAACAGAGATAGGTGGAGCGGCAACCGGCGGCTCCAAGATAGTTACGTCCGCCTCAGCTGTCGGCAGGGACCCCTCCGGCCTCCGCCTCTTGCAGTTGCGCTGGAGTTGTTCTTCCTCCTGAATTTCCAGCTCGGTGACCGGCACCACAGCGGGCCTCACCGCAGGGACGGGGCGAGACGTCGTCGCAGGGACACGACCCATTTTCTTTCCCTGGTGAAGACGACCGATGAGACCGGGGTTAGACATTGCGATCTCTTGCGGTGGCTCGGTGTAGCGGGGAAAATGAATCTCTGTCAAGGAAGGAATTCAGACAAGTTAAACATCTACTTCAATCAGACGATCGTCATGCAGGAAAGAGGAAATAAAAATCCATACTCGGGGCCTTCAGGTTGCGAGGGTATCGAAACAGTCGAGCTCCCAACCGATGGAGTTCGTGACTGACTGAGTGAACGTCGATGTAGGAGTCCGGCAAGGCGCGAATTCGCTCCCAGACGATCAAGAAATCAAAGGGAGATCGCCGATCGCTGGAACAAGGGATCCTGCAAAAAGAAAACCAAATTAGATCAGTTCAAGGTGTATCCAAATAAAGGGAGAGTTGAAACCCTTACTCGGATTCCTCTCCCGAAAATTGGTGGGGATATCCAACTCTTCCTCCGGCGTGTCGCTCGATGCCGACCTCCATGCACCGCCGACCCAGCACCACTTTGCCAGGTCGCCCCGAACCTTGTTCGCCACCCCAAGGACCACCCTACCCAGGCGACCCTGGATATGGTAACCTCCCACCGATCCCTTCTGCGCGGTCAACTTGAAAAGATAATTCATCTCCAGCGCAGAAGGCAGACGAAACAGCCGATGACCGCCGAATAATGTCAAGGTGCTGATAATCTGCAGCCAGGCATTCGACGTCAACTAGAGCGGCGCCACATTCCAGGCGATCAGCAAATTCGACACGGCGAACGGCAAGGGGAACTGCAATCCGGCCGCCAGGGTTATTTCATTGATAGCGACCATACCCTCGGGAGGTTGGTCGGCACGTTCGTTCTCTGAGGGCACGTGCAATGAAACATCAGAAGGAATGTGATATTTCGCCCTCCAGCGACTCAAGTCTTTCTGGGTCGCCGAACTCCGAATCTGACGGAGAGTCCACCGAGAAGGGTCAGCGGCCCGAAATGCCGTCCGCTTCACGTGCTCGTAGGGGTGGGCGGCGGAATACGCTTCGAAATCAAATTCAGGACATGGTCCGACGATCCCCTCCATAAGCTTAGCAAAATCCATATAGGCGGGGCCGAATATGCTATTCTGTTTCCAAGACAGCCGTACCATTTCATCTTCATCCACCGGCGAGCCCCCTACTCCTCCGCCGCCACCGATCTCGCCACTTCGGCCTCATTGAAGAGCTCCTCAAGTTCCGCGGGTGCAATCCCCGCACGAATGGCCTCGACGGCCGTTTCCATATGAAGTCCCATGGGAATTTCCTCCCGGTCAGGCGAAGCCGCGGCGACGGAGGAGCTTCCGGCCTCGAAGGTTTTAGATCCTCCAGACATGTTCTTAAAAGTAAAGGGGGAGAGAATATTTGTGTTCTTGCCTAAAAAGAAGGACGGTCGGCACACAGATCTTCGAAAAATTCTGCAGAGTCTCGACTAAAAAGCAAGGGTGCGTGAAGAGCGGAAATGAAGTAGCCCTAGCCCCTTTTATAGACGGGAGTAGGGGTCTCTGTGCAAATAGGCGAAATCCCGGGGCTGGAGTGCAACCGTCGGGGGGGGGGGGGGGGACACATTAAATGCAGCCCTCGAAACCCGCGTACGTGTCTTTTCGAGGGCACGCCAGGCGACAAGTCTGACAAAACCGTCGGACTCCCCCAATGGTAGCGCGACGCGTGTCCTTGCAACGTTTCGAGAGCCCGCCTTCATTTCTCGCTGATTCCAGCGCAAAAAGAGATCGTCCAAATTTGAAATCAGATCGTCCTGACGATCGTCCTTGTCATAAACAAACGAGCCAATCGTCTAAACACTGGCGATCGCCAACAGTGCCACCGGTCCCTGTGTTTTCAACATCGAAGCGAGCTGGGGGGCAATTGTTGTGCGGCGATTAATACGCCTCGATGGCGATCGGCATATTGGTCTGAGATCCAACCATAGAAGACATACGCTGGGCAAACACCCAGCAGTCGGCACCCATGGCGATCGTCTTTTGGTATCTGGCGATCGTCTTTGATATCCGACCATAGACGATCGTCTCGTGCCACGTTTGAATCCAACATCCGTCAAAGTCGTCAAAGACCGAATCCTGGACGGAGACTCACGTGCAGATCCACAAAAGGCGCCGCAAGATAAGGCCTTTGACCCCAGCCTATCACCTACCTCACCTACCGACAGGCCCGCCGAAAGGTACAAAGTGGGTCCTCCCCGGACAGCGACTCAGGATGCGTGTAGGCTTCCCATTGGCTCGCACAGCTGGCTGCCAGCAGCAGCCTTGGACTTTAAGGGAACAGCCCCACGTGACGGGACGATCGCCCACCTTATTATAATATAGAAAATGGCGGTCGCCCGCGATCGACGGAGAGGTCCCAGCAACCTTGTCTCCTATAAATAGGAGGCTTACAATAGTGGCCTAGCATCATCGTGAATACAGTGAAAAACGCACAGAGAGAGAAATAAGACTCATCTGGCAATTACTTACACATTCATAGTGATATTCATATACACTTACAGAACATCCAAAGCAAGAACTCACAGAGCTTCATATCTGGTTCTTCCGGCAATCTACACGCTCTACAGCTTAGATAACTAGATGTCTTTACACTCATTGTAACAGATTCTAACATTAATATTTGTACTCCAAAGTATCCATATTAATAACATCTCGCGAGAGCATTCAAGCCCGGGATTAACAACCCCGACAAATCTTGTGTTATTTATTTCCCACGGAAGTGTTCTCGCATTTGTTTGTTACTCAATTATTTCAGCAATATTATCTCCGGATAATATTTTAGGTAACAACATCGATAAAAAGAATACGCGCCATGGAAGAATGACGAGAAAAATATAAAAAATTCCCGCTCAAAGAAAGAGGAGAATATAAAAGAAGAAGTCGAAAAAGAAAAAATGAGAAGGAGTTGAAAAAGAAGAAAAGAAAAGATGGGGAAAAACTAACGAAACGAACAAAGCCGAAAATTTTGATCTGTATTGTTTTAATTTTTGCAGGTATAAAATTCCATCGAAGGTTGTTGTTTTGTCATCATCAATAAGGGCGAGATTGTTGGTCCATATAATCTTAAATTGGTTTTGATGATGAATTGTCGATCAATCCAAAACAACAAAGGATTCAATAAAGACAAAGTTACCTGCAGAGTCACCTGATGAAGAGTCACCTGGTGAAGAGTCACATGAAGAGTCACCTGATAAAGAGTCATCTGATGAAGAGTCACCTAAGGAAATGTCACCTGATCAGACCAGATGCGAAAAGTCACCTGATCAGATCAGATGGGAAAGTCACCTGATCAGACCAGATGGGAAAAGTTAACTGATCAGATCAGACGAGAAATAGTCACCTGATCATCTAACGTACGTAATGCAGATCAAGATAACATACGCAATGAAATGTCACCTGAAGGCAGACGAGTGCATACAACATGACTTAAGATACGCAACTCAGAAAGAATAACATACACTATACATATGAAGATAACGTATGTAATACAAGTCACGTAACATACCTAATGAGTTTGAATATGAATTCAAACAAGGAACCATTGAAGATGACGTCATGGAGTAGGTCAGTATGCAATGGATATGAAGACTAAGGTTAACGTACGTAATATACATATTCATAACATACGTAACGGATGGATAGAAGCTACTGGACTGATTTACATAGAGCATAACGTACGTAACAGGAAGTGCTAACGTACGTAATGAGCTTAATGTACGTAACGAAAGTGTTATAATGTACATAATGAAGGCAAAAGACGCTAACGGCTAGTTGAGTCTTTGGAGCCTATAAATACCATTTCTAATAGTATTCAACATACAACAACTTCAAGCAAATCTCATATTGATCAGATATCATTGTATACATCATTGTTGTTGTAATTTGTGCTTAATTTATAAGTGTTTGAGTGTTCACACACGAAAACAGACATGAGAGAAAAGATACAGATTGTAGATTGATTCGGTGTTATTAGGATCGTTGATCCAGCATTATTAGAATCATATCTAAATCCAAGTGAGGTTTGTCTAGTACCAATAAAAAGCTAGATAGGTTGCTTCCTTGTCCGATAGAAAAGGAAAATGGTTTATCTTGGACCGACATAAAGATAAGAGTGTAACAGTTTATCTGGGACCGATAGAAGACGAGATTGTAACGGTATCCCTCGGACCGATAGAAGACGAGGCACAGAGGTTGATCTTAAGCCTAAAGGAAAAGATACAAAGAGAAGATGTAGGCACATATAGCCGAACCTCTATAAATCCTGTGTCATTTATATTCCACAATTTAATTATTCTTCTGCAATGCAAAAGAGTTTCATAACTCTTATATACCCGGCGCCTATTTCCAAATGGAGAAGGTACCAAAAATTTCCAACAATCTAGACGAGAGTTTGGTTGTTGATCATTGGCCTCTTTTCAGCATGTCTCCTTCTTCTAGGATTCTCATCCCCTACAGACTCCTCTCTATCTTCCACATCATAGGGTCCTGAATAGTCTGGTTCCAACCCTCTTATATAACCAGGATCTTGGATGGGC
This sequence comes from Orobanche coerulescens, assembly GCA_033398695.1. Lineage (NCBI taxonomy): Eukaryota > Viridiplantae > Streptophyta > Magnoliopsida > Lamiales > Orobanchaceae > Orobanche > Orobanche coerulescens. The sequence continues at coordinate 113,439,498 of CM065809.1, read as the reverse complement.
TCTTGTCTTGGATTGACCCTCGAGGGTCCTATAAGCAACGGGGGAAGATCTCCTCCTACTAGTAGCTGAAGTTGATGATTCCCCTCTACAGTTTGTTGAGGAGGGTCTTGATCACCAGTAGCTCGTTGGGGTATCGCACCCTAGTTATGGGATTGTTAAGAAGAGCTTGCTTTGATCCAGCTCGTGTTCTCACCATGGTTTTTTTAAACGATCCCACAGACGCCGCCAAATGTTGCGTGTGCAAAATCCGTATAATTAAAATAAACAGTAATTAATGATACCTCTTGAGAATTTAATGCCATTGTCTCCTAACTCAAGATGTTATGAGGGACACCTCTTACTACAGCTCCACCGTCTTCCAGAGGTGTACCTGCAACCTAATGCGGTTTGGTCCTCGTCGGGGACTCCAGCATGGGAGTAAGTGTCTATACGAGATTATAAATAACAACTTGAATATATAGAGAGAATAGTTCGGAAATTCGTACCTGGAATAAGGGGTGGAGACCCCTATATATAGGATTACCTGATGAGTTACTTAGGGTGAGGAGTATTTGTAGAAGAAGGAGACTCTATCAGGTAAGGGAAGACTTATCTCTTGGAAAGTTCTGGAGACTCGTACCCTTCGGGACTCTTAAATTATGTAGAAGTCTTGTACCTTCTAGAATCCTTTAAGGACTTGGGCCTTTAATTATTTTCTGGGCCTATATAAATATTTGGATATTTATTTATTTGTTATTGGGCTTCATAGCCTAGTCCACTACATTTGCCCCCTATTTTTAAGAATTCTAAATTTCTTAAAATTATAGTTTTTTGGTTCATTCAGAACCACTTATTTAGACCCGAACTGGGTTTAAATTAAATTTATTCGAGTTTGATCGGACTTATAGGAATTGAAGGAACACACCTCTAAACAATAATTAATATATATAATACGCATGTCAGCAGGAGGGTTTTATGTTTTTCAAAATCGTGGACCCCGCGAAATTAAAAATAAAAAACTATATGTTTTTGATGACATATCATGTGGGTGGTCTTCGGCCCCCTTTTTTTTTTTTCCTTTTTTATGTGCAGTGTTTACTGCATAAAGCTGTTGTGGGACCCGCCCGATCATGTGGGTGGCCTGCAGGCTGCAAATCCGCCTTCTTTTCCTTTTTTTATGTGCAGTGTTTACTGCATAAAGCTGTTGTGGGACCCGCCCGATCATGTGGGTGGCCTGCAGGCTGCAAATCCGCCTTCTTTTCCCTTTTTCTGACGACGCCTTAGGGCCTCCTCTATTTGGACATCATGCCTTGGTATCTGGACGAGAGTTTGGTTGTGGATCATTGGCCTTTTATCAGCATGTCTCATTCTTCTAGGATTCTTATCCCCTACAGACTCCTCTCTATCTTCCACATCATAGGGTCCTGAATAGTCTGGTTCCAACCCTCTTATATAACCAGGATCTTGGATGGGCTCTTGTCTTGGATTGACCCTCGAGGGTCCTATAAGCAACCATTGGGGGGGGGGGGGGGAATCTCCTCCTACTAGTAGCTGAAGTTGAGGATTCCCCTCTGCAGTTTGTTGAGGAGGGTCTTGATCACTAGTAGCATCCCTAGTTCCGGGATTGTTAAGAGGTGTTTGCCTTGATCCAGTTCGTGTATTCACCATGGTTTTTTGAAATGGTCCCACAGACGGCGCCAAATGTTGCGTGTGCAAAATCCGTATAATTAAAATAGACAGTAATTAGTGATACCTCTTAAGAATTTAATGTCGTTGTCTCCTAACTCAAGCTGTTATGAGGGACACCTCTTCTTGCATCTCTTCCGTCTTCCATAAGTGTACCTGCAACCCGACGAGGACCAAACCCTCGTCGGGTACTCCGGGGTGAGAGTAAGTGTCTATACGAGATTATAAATAACAACTTGATTATAGAGAGAGAATAGCTAGGAAATTCGTACCTGGAATGAGGGGTGGAGACCCCTATATATGGGATTACCTGATGAGTTACTTAGGGTTAGGAGTTTTTGTAGAAGAAGGAGACTCTGTCAGATAAGGGTAGACTTATCTCTTAGAAAGTTCTGGAGACTCGTACCCTTCGGGACTCTTAAATTATGTAGGAGTCTTGTACCTTCTAGAATCCTTTAAGGACTTGGGCCTTTAATTATTTTCTGGTCCTAGATAAATATTTGGACATTTATTTATTTATTATTGGGCTCCATAGCCTAGTCCACTACAGACGGAGAAACTGTATGGAGAAACTACTACATAAATCGTGTAATATACGGATATTTAAAAAATATAATTTTGTGTTCCGAAAATGTGTATTACCAAATATTAATTAGATTAGGTAGTGATTTAGATTTTTATAACACTGTGTTTAACAAAACTAGCTGATAAGCTAGCTGATTTTAATGTAGATGTTTAACAAATTAGCTGATAAGCTAGTTTTTTTATAAAATTACATAAAATGATATCACTTTTATTTTTCGATTATTTTTTAAACTTTCTCAGTATATTTTAACAATAATTGTTATAAAATAAAATAAATGATATTTTTGTCTATTATTATTTTAATATATACTACTTCTAAATTACATAAATGTACTGTTCACAGTTCACTGCCACTTTAAAAAGTCATTGATAATTTATTTTTTATGGTTTAAAATTACCGTTGAATAGGACATGTGTGTATAATTTTAGTTACGAACAAGTTCACAACAATAATAGGTATCAAAAAGATTCCGTAAAATATAAAAGATAAATCGAACACAAAAGTATTGTATTATATTTATAATAAAGTAATTCATTAGCAAGTGTAATAGAGTGATGATCAGACTAACCATAATTTTTCGCGTCCATCACTCATCTGAAGCTTCAATTTTCCTGAAAAGTTAACAGATGGTGGGTTTATTTGTAATATGTCAATTACTCAGGGGGTGTTTATGTAAAAAACCCTATGTTTTTATTTAGGTCCCGGACATATATGGAATATATAAAGATGAGAAGCTAGCTTCTTTTTTTCATAAGCTTGAAAAATTAGCTTATCAATCAGCTAGCTTATAAGATAGCTTATAAGCTAGCTGATTTGAGAAGCTAGTCGTTTACGAAACGAGCTTTTTTTAGTCAATGGTCAAATAAGCTCATGAAGCTTATAAGCAAGCTGATAAGCTAGTGCTAAACGCAGCCTAAAAGTCAGTAGGATTCTACTTGATGTCGTAATTTTATGTATAACAAGTCTCGATGTAAAACATATAAAGCCCATCTACCAATACAATTATCTACATATTTTGTTCTCTACTGCTTTCTTTACTGTTTTTCCAGAAACAAGTTAACAGCATGTTGCTCTAGCAGTATAATTTTTCTTCATCTCTAAATTTTTGAAATTCCATAAAAAATAAAAAACCCATTTTCCATGGGTCAATTTTCTATACTGGGAGACCGCTCCAAATTATGTTTCCCACTTTGGTGACCGTCGATGAGTTTGAAAAATTTTGAAAGCATGTTAATGATAAACAGAACTACAAGTCCAACGGTGAAGATCTGATCCAGAAGACTATTTATCGGCAAAACAGTAGCGAACAGAAGCAGATTTTTACAAGAAAATTTGGAGATTCGACCAAATTCAATCGCGACCCAGGTTCATGAACCCGTTGGGAACCAGCCGGCGTGATCTGCACGCACCACTACGATATGTTCACTCTATCCCAAATTCACTTATTACCCGATTTGATCCAATTCGCCCGCGACCCGATTCACCGACCAAACAATTCGCATCGCTCGCCATTAAATTGCCTCGATAGCCATCCGATTGCGCGATCCGTCGTCTTACACAGAAGAGCATGCCTGAAGCGGACACAATCGATCCAACCTACAAATAAATTGATTTGGTTCGTCCCCAGCCCGATCATACCCGATCCTGAATCGCTTTCACAGACCCGTCTGATCTTTATGTCATTCATCGAATACGGCCCGACCCATTTGTTTCATCCCAGCCCGATCTATTATCCCACCCCGGCCAGACTTGGCTCGGCCTGGCTAGGCCCAACCCATATTTGGCTCGGCCGTGTCGCATAACCCAAGTCCTTTTGGGCCAATTGTCGAGCACAATGCTCTTTTTCGGGCATTTCTCAACTCTCCAACTTCTTCTAATTAATGATTCATTTAGTCATTGATTTTACCTTTAAGAATCTAATTCTATTTATGCTTTATGTGGTATATAGAAAAATATGTTGCTCATGACGGTATGCACGCTATGGAGAGAGGCCATATTTAGCATCTCATTCAAGTATCAAAGCAAATATGGAACCAAGTACCCACGTAAGATTTTATTAAAGTTCCCATTTTTTCCATTCCTCTATTTAGGGGAATTCTTTTGAGGGGAATTGGGTATTTCGATCCTTTATCTCCCATGCTACTTTGCGGTGGATGAGACCATGAGAGGTGGTATTACTCTCACATGTTGAAGTAAACTGTGTCAAGGTCCTGGGGCATTTACGGATAATTGTTGAAAGTCGATATTTGTAAGACCTGAGATCTTTGTTCCCGCTTATCTGGAATTATTTGTCGTTTTGTACCGAATGTTTTTCTGATAATGGTTATTTAGAATTATTTTGATGATGTGCGCTATTTGTTGCTATCGTATTGCGATTTTCATCGGGTGTAACTTGGTACCGCATGAGTCATATTGATTATGTGCATGTGTTTGTGGGATTATATGATGTGTTTCGTTGTGTATTCGTTTTTGTTTTAGAGTCTTGGTTGTACATTTGTGTAATCATGACGTTGTCGAATGTCCAATCAAACTGTCGGAGCAATTGGGAATTGCTGCTGTGCACAACAGTACACTCACGGCCATAAGTCGTATCTGTTACGGCCGTAAGTTGTATGTGTTACAGCCATAAGACTTCTTTGTTATGGCCGTAAGCTTGTTTTTTTATTACGGTCGTTCTTGCCTTTGATTGCGGCCGTATCGTAGAATTGGTTATGAGTTTGGAGTCCAGTGAGCTATTTACGGCCGTATGTCTTTGATGTTACGGCCGTGTGTCTGGAAGTTACGGCCATACGGTACCTTTGTTACGGCCGTAACATGCTACTAGTATATAAACTAGTAGCAGCAAGCATTTCTGGGAAATTATTTCATTTCCCTTCCCATCCGTCTTTCTTCGTGGTTTTTGGGGTATAAGTGGTTCTTGGCTTTGGTTAATCGATCTTCATCGATTCGAGAAGCTTGGTTCGTGTCAATCATCATCCTTCGTGTTGATTCATCTGGATCTAAGGTAAACTTTTGAAAATCCCTAAGTTGACTTTTTGGAGGGTTTCTCTTGATTTTGATTCTAGTCCATTTTTAATAAATCAGTTGCTGTTATATGATATTATTTGTCGTATTCTGGATTATATATCCATATCTTGGATTCATTCCACAACATTGATGATTTTTCGTGTTCTTGGGGAACCTTGAACATTTAATGTGCGATTAAATGCTTCAATGAGTTTTTCTTCGGGTGTTGGGCGTATTTTCCAGCGTGTTTGGTCGTTATACTTACAGTAATTATGTTGTTGTTCTCGCGGAGGTTGTAGGTTTCTGGGGCTTTTCGGTCAAGCCATGTTTGTCGGAGTATTCAGGTGTCGATTATTGAGGCAAGTATTCTTGTCTATACAATTTATATCATGTGAATTGAAGTTGTGTTATGGATGCATGATGGTTTATTCATTTTCATTGATTGTACATTATGCAAATTGTTCGTTGCTGATGTCTCATCGTGTGGTATGGTGATTGACTGTTACTTGTGGAATTTAATTGATTGTGATGATTTGTCGATTTGTTATACTCGTTATGTGTAATCGATGTGTTCAGAATTATTATTTTGTTATGAAGTTGTAATGGTAACTAGAATTGTGTGAATTGATTTATACACTTGGATGTGTATTTTGGTTGTGTGTTGATCCTTGGACGTGTTGTGTTGATTGTGTGTTGTTGTAATGGTTGTCGTGATGTTGTTTGTGTATTTTATGGTGTGATTGAATGTGTATTATTCGTGATGGCTGTTGTGATGCTGATAGTGCATACAAGTGGGAAATGTTGTGTCTCGTTCACCCAAGCATTTAGCCTGTCTTATGGGGATCTATGCTAAGGGCGTTGGATCATGAATGAGTGTAGTCCACCCAGGGTTTTTCGATGGGATGTATGTGGATCTATGTTAAGGCGCTGGATCACGAACGAGTGTAATCCACCTAAGGATGTCTGACGGGACGTATGGGGATCTAAAGGTGCTGGATCACGGATGAGGGTTATTCACCCAGGGATGCCTGATGGGGCGTATGGGGACCTATGCTAAGTGCGCTGGATCACGAATAACCATGTGTGGTGTATTTTGATTTGGGTTCAGGACCCTTAAGGATTATGATGTGTTACTTGTTAATATTCTGGGATATTAAACTTGTTTGATGTTTAAGGATTTTGAAAGGAGGTTTTATGAAAATGAAAGTCGGGCTGAGACCTAATCTATTTTTAAAAGGTTTTATGTTTTATGAAACTCTTGGAATGTGAAAAGAGATTGGGCTAAGACCCTAATGATTTTAAAATGATTTAAACTAAAGACTCGAAGTCCAAGAAGGTTTTCCGCCTTATAAAACTCTTGTGATGTGAAATGAGATTTGGGGCTGAGACCCTAATACTGTTAAAAGATTTTTTAACTTTGGACTTGAGGACCTAAAAGGATTTTCTGTTTTCTAAAACTCCCGAGTTGATGAATTGTCAAAGACTTGAGTTTGTCTTGTAAATATTAAAAACCTCTCAGGAATTTCTCTTTTTATTTGTCGTTGTTTGATTATGACTGATATTTACGTGGTATATGTTGTATGAAAAAAATACTTAGCAAATTCGGACTGCTAACCCCTTAAATGGGAAATGCGTTTTATGCATTTCAGGTATGCTTAGTTCGAGGGAGCAGTCATAGAATCGGCATGGAAGATGGCAGGCTGCGAGACTAATCAATCGAGAGCCTGATTTTGTTTGTATAGTTGAGTTGTATTTCCATTCCCGCTATAGTGTATTTTGACCCCTGTGTGGGTATGTGTTGTGATGGGATTTTATTCGGTTTTGATCTTGTCGTGTGACCTCGTCGGTCCGTGTATGTTGTGTAATACCCGGTTGTGAATTCATTACTATCATTCAGTAATTTTCACTCAGAAATTTTTTTACTCTTTAATAATCATTCATCATTCGTGTTCATTCAATTGTGTTCATCGTTCGGCATATCTTTGAGCCGTGTATCAGTTATCAATCGTCGTTTAAACCCGTTTGGGAATCGAGATGAGAATATTATCATGATCGTTGTAATTGTTCAGTAAGTTGATGTTGATGTTGGAGTTCATATCATTTCGAAATTTCTCTTTCTTGTTCGGTTCGTGCTATTTTGGACTAACTCTCGTAATCACTGCTCGGAACTGCCGTTTTGGGGTTCCCATAATTCTATTTCGCGTTATAATTCCCAAGTTTTGAGTTCTATTACGTTTATTCTCTTTCCGAGTCATTTTTCTTCACTTTTTGGGCACGAGCAATGTGCACCGTGGCACAGGGGAGTGTGCGCCGCGGCACACACTTCTTGCAGGACCAGCCTGGCACGGCTGTACCGCACGCCGCGGCCTACTGCTGGCCGGGCCGTGGCACCAACTAGGGGCTGCTCGAATTTTTTTCGGCTGCGGGCCGTGGCACACTCAGTCTGGGCCGCGGCACGCGAATCAGATTACCCTTTTTCAGCGGATTTTTAAGGAGAAAAGCTCATTTCATCCTCTTCCTCATTCCTCCTCTCCTTGGGCGACTTTTGGGCGAATTTTGAGCGATTTATCATCATCAATCTCAGAGATTTCATCCTCCTTGAGTTCTTGGTGTGGAATAACGACATCTTTTTGGATTCTTCATCCTAATCCAAGGTAACTTCTTCAACCCTAGATTCGATGTTTTGGATGATATAATCATGATATGTGAAGGGGTATACGTATTATTATGAGTTTTTATGATTATCATTGGATTGTTGGAGGATTAGTCAAGAACACTTTGGATGTTGATTTTGGAATTGGGGGTTTCGATTAGATATTTTTGGAATCTCGTATTGTGTCTTCCTTTTGGATTATTGAGTGTATTGAGGATGTTTTTTTGGTTTGAATCACTCATTTGGAGGTTGATTTTCGATATAATTGAGATAGCTGTAAACAATTGAAGATTGTTTACGACATGTTTGTTAAATTGCCCCAATTAGTTGGGTAGTGTTGTATCGACCTTTTGATTTGGTTATGACTATACGTGGATATGTATATTAAGCGAATCGTTGGTAATTGTGTTATTCAAGGTTATTCGGGCGATCGATAATTCCATAAAGGACGTTGATCGTGGAAGGACTTTCTCGCCGTCGGTTTGAGGCAGGTTTTATACTTGTACTAGTCAATGAGATTAATGTTATCATATATGTGTATGAATGTGTTGTATCATTCCAAGACTTAGTCTCTTCATGAGTTCATTGATATTAAGGGATCGTTTGATACGATACTCTTCGGAAATTATGCCAAAGATTATTGTTGTTCGTTAATGGCTGGTTCAAGGCATTGAGATACTTCTCGTTAATGTTATTGTCGATAACCGGTTCGCGGTATCGATGCATCGGTTGTTGTTGTTGATATTGATGTCGATCTAAGACATTGTTGTAATTGTTGTTACTGATGTTGTTGTTTTATCATTAATGTTGTATTGGACGATTGAAGGCATTGGCGTATTCATTTCTCATCTCCGTCGTTGGTAACCGATTAAAGGTGCCGAGGCATTCGTTGTATCATTGTTATCGGTTGGCCGTTCTAAGGCAATCGAGGTATTGAATCATCTGTTGTATCATTGTTATCGATTGGCCGTTCTAAGGCAATCGAGGTATTGAATTGGGATTATCGCAGATTGTTCCCATCCATTGTATCATTTTATCAATACCATTCTAAGGTAATCGAGGTATTGAATTGGAACCACCGAGGATGGTGCCCATCCGTGAGTCGTTGTTGTCGTGTTGGCCGACTCAAGGCGGTACACTATCATTCTTGTGAAATCGGTAATCTTAGAATCGTTTCCATTTGTGATTAATTGTGCTTTGGAGGCTAGTCTCGGCTAGTGCTCGATGGGTAAGTTTGGGGCTTGAACTTTCACGGTTTGTTTCCCAAAACCTACATCTCAGTAGGTCATGGGCACTGGGTGATCTCATTATGGGTAAGTTTGGGGCTTGAACCTTCGCGGTTGGTTTCCCAACACCTACATCTTAGTAGGTCACGGTCACTGGGTGATCTCATTATGGGTAAGCTTGGGGCGTGAACCTTCGCGGTTGGTTTCCCAACACCTGCAACTCAGCAGGTCACGGTCATTAGATGATCTCATTGTGATACGGCTTCATGCCGTGGCTTCAGCCCTCATTGTGATACAACTTCGTGCTGTGGCTTCGACCCTCATTGATACAGCTTCGGGCTGTTTTGGCTTCGGCCATTGTGATGATTGACAGTTTCGACTGAGTAACTTTCAGGTGATTATGATTCGGCTGAGCGGCTTTCAGTCCTTTGTGATGTCTTGGTATTTTCATTGGAGCCTTCGGGCATTGTGATTCATATTTAATTCAGTTCTGCTTTGGTTCATTTTCATGTAATTCATTGTGGTGTTCTATATCGATGATTCGCCATTGGGCGCTTATGTTCTAACCTGTTGAGCAGGTATGGATTGAATGCCGTGAGCATAGTGTTTCACGAATGCTTGGTTCTTACCTTGGTTTGTGAGCATCTCGTATTACCATTGTTATACTGTTCATTCTGCCTTTGGATGCATATCATGTTGTACATATATTTGATATTCATTATCTGGATGACTGACCCCGTGGGGGGCGGAACATGTTTTCATGTTTTAGATGCTTGCGAGGAGAGAGTTGAGACACAGGGGCATGACGATGGCGACGAGGCATTCGAGCGATACTAGTTCGAGTTGTTCATGTCGGTCAGCTAGTGTGGAGTACTCCAGTTTTGTCAGTTGTTGTCTTTTCGTATTATCCGAGCAAGGCTCGTGGAGGTTGTTGTATTTTCATTTTTGGCCATGTAGGCCCATCATTGTCGTTGAAATTCCTTATCGGAATATTGTGTCGGTTATCATAGTAAGGACTGTGGTTTCCCTTGTTGGTTAATTTGATGTATTTTCAGTTATGTTCACCTGGTGGATCTCCTAGTATGGGGTCCACGGCACTATAATGACCCAATGGGATTTGGGGGTGTTACAGAAGATGGTATCAGAGATTTGGGTTGTGAGATACCCTGATATGTGAGTTATGTGGCTCTACCAACGCGGTAGTAGTGGGACTGTCACGTTATGACAATCTGGACAGTCGGGTTTTGTGGGTCGTGAAATTTGTACGACTGCATGAGTCATTCATTCATCGAGTCGTCGTCAGTAAAGACTAGTATCGCAAGATCTCGAAGCTTCGTATGACCTATGTAAGGACTCGATTCTCTTTATGTTCATACATTCGTTATGTCACTGATTCTATATGTTTTGTTGAAACTTATATGTGACATTAGTATTATTATTGATTCATGACTAATTGTTTTGGAGCACTTGTGACCTGTGCAAAGTCCCTCAGACCAAAAGAACGGTATAATTTCTGGCGATAAGGATCAACTCATTCGTCAGTCAACAATACTCAACCATCATTTTCGATCTTGTCGATCATGTTAATTCATTAATCACTTAGTCAATCTCATTACTCAGTTGTTGATCTTGTGGACCGAATTGTCAATCTTGTTAACTTGTTCAAGATAATCATTTCAGGAATTTCATCAGATAATCATGTTACCTCACTTGATCTTTCATGCGATCTTATCATATTCCGGTATGTCTACGACCATTTTACTGCACTATTAATGCATTCATTGTGATAAAGCATGTATGCTCATTATTATCATTCCGTAACGTAATCAAAATGCGATCTTCATGCAGGATCTATAATTATCATGTGACTTTCCTTCTTCAGAATGGATAGAGCTGTCAGAGGACGCAGGGGAAGAGGCCGCGGTGCGGACCGAAACCCGGGAACTCGTGTGAATACCCGCATGAACGCGAGGGATAACACTAGTTCAACAGGTGGCGATGCTACTCATTCACCGGCAGATAATTATTCACTGTCAGGGAGTCATACCCGAGATGCAGCTCAATCGGAAGGTGTTCGGGTTGACCAATTCATATGTATGCAGGGCATGATGACCCAGATGACTCAGATGACGCGGATAGTGGAGACCATGCAGACCTCGATGGTTCGTGGTCCACCACAGCAGGGATTCCATGTGCCGTTTCATGGACATACTGGAGGAGTGAGTCAGATTGTTGGCGATATCTCTCGTCAGAGGCCACCTACTTTTGAGGGTTCGTCGGAACCAGCTGATATTGTTCATTGGCTTGAGCATTTTGATAAACTCTTCGACATGGTTCAGTGTCCAGAAGAGAGTAAGGTGGTAGTAACGTCTTACTACTTGAGTAAGGGCGCTTATTCTTGGTGGCTTTCCGTGAAACCCACCTATCGTGATTGTGCTTGGAGCGAGTTCAAGACTCTCATGTTAGAGAGGTATTATCCAGCTCCACTTCGTGAAGCCAAGTTGTCAGAGGTTTTGAACCCCGAATTCACCGAGGACGAGGGTGTTATTATCATTGCTGAGAAGTTTCAGGGACTTCTTCAGTTTGCTTCGTCTGTTATCCGTACTGAGGTGGATAAGATCAAGTATTTTAGCAAGAGGCTAAACCCATAGTTGAGGATGCAGTTGTTCAATCATAATTGTAATTCACTTAGTGAGTTCATCGAGAAGGCCCTTGGAGCAAAGCTTTTTCTTAAGGAGCTTGTTCGGAAGCACCCTTCAGTTTCTTCTGGTGGGAAGACTAGGATGCCGGTTCGTTCATAGGGACAGCGGGCTCCGGCGTCCCATAGGTCGTTTTCTAGTCGTCTTCGTGCAGGGAAAGCATCTTCCTCTCCGGTGATGAGTTCGACCGTTGTTTGTTTCAACTGTGATACAAGAGGACATCGCAGTACCCGGTGCTCGATGCAGACTATTGCTTGTTTTCTGCGTGGGAGGCAGGGACACCTACAAAAATTCTGTAGGAGTTCTAGTGCCAGTAGACATCGAGAGATCTCACGAGCCTCATGAGATTTTGTTAATCCAGCCCGTACTTCATTCAAGGGGTCCTATCAGGCTTCGAGAGCCAAAGGTAAGGACATTCATCATCGGTGTTAGAGGATAATCATTCCGTTCGTTGTTATTCATTCATGCATATAATTCATTCATAATAAATCAATCATGTTGAGACTTGTAATTATCAAACTAATCATTCAATTCACGAGGGACGACGGTCCCAATCATTTCATTGAGCTATCATTCATTGCGTCATTATTTCACCTCGGTGAGTCATTCTTGACCCTTGTCGGATTTCTATTCATTATTATTCATCGTGGTCACTCTTGTTTTTGTGACCTTCCGAGATCATATTGAGCAGTGAGTTCAGATTTGGGTCTTCCTTAAATTGATGAGATCGAGAAGATCGATTATCTGAGGATATCGATGTTGGGTACATTTGAGATGTAGCCTTAATTTTTGTATTTTCCTTTCTCTGTTTTTCGGATTAATGTGTAACTTAATCCGTAATAATGTATCGTGGTCGTGGATCATTTATTATTGATCTATTTTATAATGATCGTATTTGAGAATCTTGAGATTTGAGTCATTTGAGGTGATTTTCTTTCCTTCTGTATTGTACCCAAGATTTCGTGATAATTTGGGTAATCGTTCATTGTGATTCGAGACGTCAAGTCATGAGGACTTGGGCGTGCGATTGATATGGTCCCGAGGACTATATGTGCATTGCTGTTTTTCCTTGGAGGCGTGAATCAGTGTTTGTATGGGCATCCGATGCCGATGAAAAGCGAGTTGTGTACCCTTAGTTTCGGGGACGAAACTCTTTTCAAGGGGGGAGTATGTAATACCCGGTTGTGAATTCATTATTATCATTCAGTAATTGTCACTCAAAAATTTTTTCACTCTTTAATAATCATTCATCATTCATGTTCATTCAATTGTGTTCATCGTTCGGCGTATCTTTGAACCGTGTATCAGTTATCATTCTTCGTTTAACCCCGTTTGGGAATCGAGATGAGAATATTATCATGATCGTTGTAATTGTTCAGTAAGTTGATGTTGATGTTGGAGTTCATATCATTTCAAAATTTCTCTTTCTTGTTCGGTTCGTGCTATTTTGGACTAAATGTCGTAATCACTGCTCGGAACTGCCGTTTTGGGGTTCCCGCAATTCCATTTCGCATTATTATTCCCAAGTTTTGAGTTTTATTACGTTTATTCTCTTTCCGAGTCATTTTCTTCACTTTTTGGGCACGAGCAATGTGCGCCGCGGCACAGGGGAGTGTGCGCCGCGGCACATACTTCTTGCAGGACCAGCGTGGCGCGGCTGCACCGCGCGCCGCGGCCCACTGCTGGCCGGGACGCGGCACCAACTGGGGGTTGCTCGATTTTTTTTGGCCGTGGGCCGCGACACACTCACTACGGGCCGCGGCACGCGAATCAGATTACCCCTTTTCAGCGGATTTTTGGGGAAAGAAGCTCATTTCACCCTCTTCCTCATTCCGCCTCTCCTTGGGCGACTTTTGGGCGATTTATCATCACCAATCTCAGAGATTTCATCCTCCTTGAGTTCTTGGTGTGGATTAACAACATCTTTTTGGATTCTTCATCCTAATCCAAGGTAACTTCTTCAAGCCTAGATTCGATTTTGAATTGGAGCATGATGTTTTGGATGATATAATCATGATATGTGAAGGGATATATGTATGATTATGAGTTTTTATGATTATCATTGGATTGTTGGAGGATTATTCAAGAACACTTTGGATGTTGATTTTGGAATTGGGGGTTTCGATTAGATGTTGTTGGAATCTCGTATTGTGTCTTCCGTTTGGATTATTGAGTGTATTGAGGATGTTTTGTTGGTTTGAATCACTCATTTGGAGGTTGGTTTTCGATATAATTGAGATTAGTTTAAACAATTGAAGATTGTTTACGACATGTTTGTTAAATTGCCCTAATGAGTTGGGTAGTGTTGTACCGACCTTTTGATTTGGTTATGACTATACGTGGATATGTATATTAAGCGAATCATTGGTAATTGTGTTATTCAAGGTTGTTCAAGCGACCAATAATTCCATAAAGGATGTTGATCATGGAAGGACTTTCTCGCCGTTGGTTTGAGGCAAGTTTTATACTTGTACTAGTCAATAAGATTAATGTTATCATATATGTGTATGAATATGTTGTATCATTCCGAGACTTACTCTCTTCATAAGTTTATTGATATTAAGGGATCGTTTGATACGATACTCTTCAGAAATTATGCCAAATGATTATTGTTGTTCGTTAATGGCCGGTTCAAGGCATTGAGATACTTGTCTTTAATGTTATTATCGATAGCCGGTTCGCGGTATCGATACATCGATTGTTGTTGTTGATATTGATGTCGATCTAAGACATTGTTGTAATCGTTGTTATTGATGTTGTTGTTATATCATTAATGTTGTATTGGCCGATTGAAGGCATTGGCATATTCGTTTCTCATCTCCGTCATCGGTAACCGATTAAAGGTGCCGAGGCATTTATTGTCTCATTGTTATCGGTTGGCCGTTCGAAGGAAATCGAGGTATTGAATCATCCAGTGTATCATTGTTATCGATTGGACGTTCTAAGGCAATCGAGGTATTGAATTGGGATTATCCCAGATTGTTCCCATCCGTTGTATCATTTTATCGATTGACAATTCTATGGTAATCGAGGTAGTGAATTGGGACCGCCGAGGACGGTGCCCATCCGTGAGTCATTGTTGTCGTGTTGGCCGACTCAAGGCGGTGTAATATCCGAGATTAATTTTTTTTTCTTTCTTTTTCGTGTTACTGTTGAGTTGTACGTATTCATTTGGAATTGTACAAGTGTTGTTGTTTTGGACTGATACAATGTATATTTTGTTGGGATATTTCGGGAATGAAATAATTTTACTTGTCATCGGATTGGTTTCATCATTTGGGTGTTGCTTGGTGCGTTTGGAATTTTGGCTAAGTTTATAGCCATAGCGTATGCTACGGGTGTAGCATTACGTACGCTAGCGTGTTGCGATTACGTACGTTACGCCTGTAAGGTTACGTACGTAATGCGTGGGAGGTGGTAGGAACCTTTCTTGTAGTCAACCTTCGGACGGTGGGTCCCGAGCATCTTTCGATCGGATCTCACTATTGCAGTCAACGGACCCTTACGTACGTTAAGTGGTGAATTCTACGTACGTAAGTCAGGTAGCTTGTTAACGTATGTAATAGCTTCTAGTTTACGTACGTTAAGGTCTTCGTGTTTTTGGACAGTTAGTTCTGGATTTACATTACGTACGTTAATGTCTTGACATAGCATACGTAATGTCAATTATGTACGTTAACCGTGGTGTATAGCGTACGTAGTGAGCTTGTCAGTCTATTTATGTTGGTTTCGTATTTCATTTCCTCACGAACCAAAAATCATTTTCTCTCCCTAGAACCGTCCCTATGGACTTGTTCTTGATATTTAGCCTCTTCCAACTTGATTTGGAGCTTCACAACTTGGATTGGAGCTTAGGAACTTGAAGATTGGAGTGAGTTCTTGATGGTTTGAGGTTGTTCTTCATTTTTTTGAGGTATGTTTGGTTAATCTTGTGTTTAACTCGAGGTTATGTTGTTGTTGTTGTTGTTGTTGTTGTTGTTGTTGTGTAGTTCGTGATATGACGATTTGTTGGGGGATAGTATGGTTCTTCATAGTTTTGATAGACTTTTGATGAAGAACATGTTGGTATAGCTTGAGTTTGATTGTGTTCTTGATGTTTAGAAGGTTTGGAGGTTATAATCATGTATAGGAAGGATTATGTTAAGATTGTTATATGATTAACATAGTCTTGATATGATTATTGTAGTTGGTGGTGTTCTTGAGGATTATAACCATTTTAGTAAGGAATTATGATGAATTATGTAATGATTATCATAATCTTACAATGGTTGATTTAATCTTGTGGTTTAATCCAAATTCATGATGAATGGTTGATGGATTATGGTTTAGATATCATGTTTGTTGAGATGATGATGTTCTTGGGGTATTGATGATATTGGTGATATTATCATTTTGAGATGTTTGATTTGATGATTGTTCTTAAGTGATTCTTGTTGAATTGATTTCACAAGTGTTAAGAACGTAATGATCATGTTAACCGATCATTGAGGTGTTGGAGGATGTTAGAATTCATAGTTGAGAACTATGGTATTCGTTTGTGGAGTTTAATCGATTCGTGATCGAATCGGTTTATCCTTAGTGTTGCTTTCTATTGATTTTGTGTTATTGAATGAATTATATTTCATTCAGGGTTGTTCGAGTGGTTGTGATCGTCGGAAGGAGCCATTCGTCGTTTTGTGGAAGGACGTTGATCGTGGAAGGACTTTCTCGCCTTCGATTTGAGGCAAGTTTTATACTTGTACTAGTCAATGAGATTAATGTTATCATGTATATGTATGAATATGTTGTATCATTTCGAGACTTGGTCTCTTTATGATTTTGTTGATATCAGGGGATTGTTTGATACGATACCCTTCGGCAAATTATGCCAAATATTATTGTTGTTCGTAAATGGCCAGTTCAAGGCATTGCGATACTTGTCATGGTAATATTGTTGTCGATAGCCGGTTCGCGGTATCGACATATCGATTGTTATTGTTGATTGATGTTCCATTGAGATATTGTTGTGATCATTGTTATTTATATCGATGTTTTTCTATTGATGTTGTATTGGCCGATTGAAGGCATTGACGTATTCGATTATTATCTTCGTTATCGGTAACCGATTAAAGGTGCCGATACATCTGTTGTATTGTTGTTATCGGTTGGCCATTCTAAGGCAATCGATGTATTGAATTGGGACTTTCGAAGACATTTCCCATCCGTTGAGTTGTTATCGATTGACCGTTCTAAGGTAATCGATGTATTGAAACTGTCGAAGACATTTCCCATCCGTTGTATCGTTATCGATTGGCCATTCTGAGGCAATCAAGGTATTAAATTGGGACCGCCGAGGATGGTGCCCATCCGTGAGTTATTGTTGTCGTGTTGGCCGATTCAAGGCAGCACACTATCATTCTTGTAAACTCGGTAATTTTGTGATCGTTGAGGGTTGAGGATTACAGGATTGTTGTGTTGTGATTGTTGATCACGTTAATCGGTCCTTGGGGATTGTGATCCCAGGATGGTTGTTTTGAATATTGTTGGTCGTGTTGATCTTTCATTATCCGTGTGTCATCGTTCACTTTGGTGAGTCTTTTGATCCTTATTGGATGTGTTATCCTTTGAGTTTCGTTGTCATGTTGCATCGTGACATATCTGGAATCATATCTGCGTGCCGATTGGTTATGTGTAGGATTTTTAGCCAGGGACACGATGGTCATGCGTGGATGTTTCCGCATTAGACCGTGCACATGAGACGTAGTTCGTGAGGCTAATTAGGTACATTGTCCCACGTATATTCTGGATTCCGTATATGGGGTGGACATGTGCACGGACACATTTCCGGATCGGGCGTACTGTGATGTCCCTCTTGAGCCTTATTGTTTGGGTCGTTCATAGCCCATGTTGTATTGGATATGTCCAACGTTTTGCGACTGGTTGTTCATACGCTGAGGGGTATGTTCGACAGTCAGGTTTGTTTCTTTGAGATCCGTATTATGATGATATACAGCTTCAGGCTATTCGGCTTTCAGGCCATTGTGATGATTAGCAGCTTTGGCTGAGTGGTTTTCAGACCATTGTGATATTGTGGCAGCTTCGGATGAGGGCTTTCAGGCCATTGTGATGTATTGGTATGTCTGTTGGAGCCTTCGGTCATTGTGATTCGTATTTATTTCAGTTCTGGTTTGGTTTACCTTCGGATAATTTCACTGTGGTGTTCTATGTTGATGATTCGCCGTTGGGCACTTGTGTTCTAACCTGTTGAGCAGGTACCGATCGTATGCCGTGGGCATAGTATTTCACGAATGCTCGATTCTTACCTTGGTTTGTGAGCATCTCGTACTACTATTGTTGTACTATTTATTCTGCCTTTGGATGCATATCATGTTGTACATGTATTTGATATTCATTATCGGGATGACTGACCCCGTGGGGGCGGAACATGTTTACATGTTTTAGATGCTTGCGAGGAGAAAGTTGATACACAGGGGCATGACGATGGCGACGAGGCATTCGAGCGATACTAGTCCGAGATGTTTTGGCGTTCATGTCGGTCAGACAGTTGGAGTACTCCAGTTTTGTTCAGTCGTTGTCATTTTGTATTATCCGAGTATGGCTCGTGGATGTGTTGTACTTTTATTTTGGCCATGTAGGCCTACTTTTGTCGTTGAAATTCCATATCGGAATATTATGTTGGATGTCATAGTAGGGACTGAGATTCCCCTTTTGGTCAGTTGTTGTATTTTCGTCATGTTCGCGTGGTGGATCTCCTGGCGTGGGGTCCACAGCACTGTAATAACCCAATGGGATTTGGGGGTGTTATAGGCGGCACACTATCATTCTTGTGAAATCGGTAATCTTAGAATCGTTTCTGTTTGTGATTAATTGTGCTTTAGAGGCTAGTCTCGGCTAGTGCTCGATGGGTAAGTTTGGGGCTTGAACCTTCGCGGTTGGTTTCCCAACACCTACATCTCAGTAGGTCACGGTCACTGGTGATCTCATTATGGGTAAGTTTTGGGCTTGAACCTTCGCGGTTGGTTTCCCAACACCTACATCTCAATAGGTCATGGTCACTGGGTGATCTCATTATGGGTAAGCTTGGGGCTTGAACCTTCGCGGTTGGTTTCCCAACGCCTGCAATTCAGCAGGTCACGGCCATTAGATGATCTCATTGTGATACGGGTTCGTGCCGTGGCTTCGGCCCTCATTATGATACGGCTTCGTGTCGTGGCTTCGGCCCTCATTGATACAACTTCGGGCTGTTTTGGCTTCGGGCCATTGTGATGATTGATAGTTTCGGCTGAGTAACTTTCAGGTGATTGTGATATTTGGCAGCTTCGGCTGAGCGACTTTCAGTCCTTTGTGATGTCTTGGTATTCTCGTTGGAGCCTTCAGGCATTGTGATTCATATTTAATTCAGTTCTGATTTGGTTCATTTTCATGTAATTCATTGTGGTGTTCTATATCGATGATTCGCCGTTGGGCGCTTATGTTCTAACATGTTGAGCAGGTATGGATTGAATGCCGTGAGCATAGTGTTTCACGAATGCTCGGTTCTTACCTTGGTTTGTGAGCATCTCGTATTACCATTGTTATACTATTCATTCTGCCTTTAGATGCATGTCATGTTGTACATATATTTGATATTCATTATCTGGATGACTGACCCCGTGGGGGGCGGAACATGTTTTCATGTTTTAGGTGCTTGCGAGGAGAGAGTTGAGACACAGGGTCATGACGATGGCGACGAGGCATTCGAGCGATACTAGTCCGAGTTGTTCATGTCGGTCAGACGGTGTGGAGTACTCCAATTTCATCAGTTGTTGTCTTTTCGTATTATCCGAGCAAGGCTCGTGGAGGTTGTTGTATTTTCATTTTTGACCATGTAGGCCCATCATTGTCATTGAAATTCCTTATCGGAATATTGTGTCGGTTATCATAGTAAGGATTGTGGTTTCCCTTGTTGGTTAATTTGATGTATTTTCAGTCGTGTTCGCCTGGTGGATCTCCTAATGTGGGGTCCACAGCACTGTAATGACCCAATGGGATTTGGGGATGTTACATGTTAGGTATCCGACCTTATTGGTCTGTGTCATTACGTACTTTGACCACGGCCGGTTAAACATTGGGTTGTCTTATGATTTAGCCTGTAGATCCTTTTATAAAAGGGTCTACGACGTGTGACATTCCTATATGGTTTTGGGGGTATTTCATTTATGGTATCAGAGCTTAGGTTGTAGAAACCTAGGTTGTCGTGTCGAGTCGAGTCGTGTTTTTATCGCGTCATTCGAGTTGTCGGTGGACAAGTTGAGCTGTGGGTTGTCACATCATGTCGTTTATGTTGTCCGTTGAGATTAATATCATGGGCGACCGTCATCTTCGTGCGACCTGTGGATGTAAGTCTCCTCTTTAATGTGCTCTATCTTGAGTTTCATGACTTTGTCTATATGCATGAGGTGGGGTGGGAATCCATGTTTGATAGTTTTGATATATTGCGCGTGAAGTGACTGGGATATAGTGATGAATTGGATTAAGAGTGGTGTAATGTTTTGTGAATTTCTGAACATTGATGTTTTCTAGAAAGTGTATTGGCGGTAGAGTTTGTTGAGAACTCAGATAGATGGTTTCGACCTATGTTTGAATTCTGTGTTTATGGGTTATGTTTGTTGAACTAGTAATTTTGGATGTCGGATAGGCATTTGTTTGAGAGTCGATTGTTTTTTACTGATTGTTGTTTTCTTCCACAAATGTATTCTCATTGTTAATTATATCCGATGTGTGTGTGTTTTTAAATGGCTTGATGGTATTTTGCAACTTGGGTTTTAATTTGGAAAATCGTTCCCTAATTATTTTTTCGGTATGTGTAAGCAGTGACTTAGCGTACACTTTTAAAATATTTTGAGTCTTGGGGAAATGGTCGTGTATTTCCAAATGGAACCTTACGACGGCGTTTGAGAAATGTGTTTTGCGATGTTTTGGATATTTTGAAAGATGTTAACGTGAGTAATATTTTGGCATGTTTGAAAAGATTTGGGATATGATTTTTAGCCCAATGTGTTTTATTTTCGAATAATTCAAGTGTATAATTTGAAAATCTTTCACACCATAAATATTTTTTTGTTCTAAAACTAAAATGCGATTTTATTTTGAAAAAGGGTGAAAGATGACGATGTCTTATCCTGGAGGAACAATGGTAGTTTCCAAATGTTTAACGAAAAGCGTTTCGCCATTGTACTCGAAATAAACTTCATGTTCATAACAACAACAACATCTAAGCCTTAGTTCCAAAATAATTTGGGGTCGGCTAACATGAATCAAACTTTGAAACCGTCAATGATCGTTACATAAATAACATAAAAGGAGAAAAAGAGGGAAAAAAGTAGAAAAAAAAGCAAATAAAAAAAAGAATGAATGTTAAAAAAAATGAAAAATACTGAAAAATAAATTAACAGATAACATGGAATAAAAGAAAATAGGAATAAAAATACAAAATAAAGAATAAAAAAAAGAATCAGATTGCATCCACCATCCGTATTCTTTCCCGCCACATTTGCCTCTCTCTGTCGCCATACTTTCTCTAATTGCAAGAAACCGCATATCATTTTCAATCATCTTTATCCAAGTTTTCTTGGGTCTTCCTCTACCTTTCACAACATTACTTGTTCCCCAACTTTCTAGCCTCCTCACTGGGGCATCAACAGGTATTCTTATCACATGACCAAATCAACGTAATCGATTCTCCATCATCATGTCTTCTATAGCCGCAACTCTTACCTTCTCTCTAATCACCTCATTTCTGAGCCAATCTTTTTTTGTATGACCACACATCCATCGTAGCATACGCATCTCCGCCACATTCATCTTTTGAACGTGACACTGTTTTACAGCCCAACACTCGGAGCCATATAACAGTGCAGGCCTAATTGCCGTGCGGTAAAATTTACCCTTTAATCTATGAGGCATGTCAGGATCACATAAAATCCCTGTGGCACTCTTCCACTTCAACCACCCGACCTTTATTCTGTGATCCACATCGCCATCTAGATCTCCATTCTTTTGGACAATAGATCCAAGATACCAAAAGAAAGTGGATCCATGAACAACTTTCCCATCAAATGTGATCATCCCCACCTCTCTATCACTGTTTTCGCTAAACCTACACTCCATATATTCAGTCTTACTTCTGCTCAGCCTAAAGCCTCGAGCTTCCAAAGTATCCCTCCAAAGTTCCAATTTCTGTTGCACTCCAACCTTCGTTTCATCAATCAACACATATCACCTGCGAACATCATACACCACGGAACGTCATTTTGAATTTCTCTTGTCAATTCGTCCATGACTATGGCAAAGAGAAAAGGACTAAGAGAAGATCCTTGATGCACCCCAATCGTAATAGGGAATTCTTCTGTCCTCCCAACATTAGTACGTACACTTGTACTAGCTCCCTCATACATGTCCTTTATAATGTCAATATATTTCCGCGATACACCCTTCTTTGCTAAAGCCCACCAAAGTACTTCTCTTGGCACTACTAGGAAAATAAGATTCAACATCGCCCAATTTACATCGGTTTTTAAGAAAAACGATGTAAAAAAAAGGCGGTGGTGTAATTATAATTTTCCTCTACGTTAACATCGGTTCTTAGTAGAACCGATGTGAATTTCAGTTGTTTAACATCGGTTTATGAAAAACCGATGTGAATATCAGTAGGTTTTACATCGGTTTTTTAGAAACCGATGTGAATATCAGTAGTTTAACATCGGTTTCTAAAAAACCGATGTGAATTATACTTATTAACATCGGTTTTAATATGTAACCGATGTGAATCCTTTTATATTTTTCTTTCAACCCTATGCAGCAGATCGGCAGTCTCCTTCATCTTTCAGTTGTTCTCTTCCCCATTGAAATGAACGCAGCCTTCCCCTTTCATTTTTCTTCTCGAAACTTGTCCAAGAAAACGATAATCTGAGTGTTCCTTCATCATCCCTGATCTCAATCGCTCTTCATCATCCATCATCCCCGTTTCATCAATCCCTCAAAGGGAGTTGGGATCGGATAATGAAGAAAGCTCCCAGCAGCCAAATTTAGGGCGCAGACTGAAGGCGGAATGTTTTACGCGGTGAGAACGAGAGCATTAAGCCAATAAGCATGTTTTTTCCTATCGGATTGCAGTTTCATTCCTGTCATTTTTTTTCCTCCTGTCACTAACGGTACTTTGAAACCATAGGTACAATGGTGAAACCATAGGCCACGGCCCAGTGGTGGTGCTAGATTTCCAACCGAGTATTTAGGTAAAATTTTGTTCATCTTACTGCTCGACTCGTGGTATTTTTCTCGATTCTTAGTCACATTTTTCGTAGTATTTTGCTTCTTTTTTTCTTAGTCGCATCTTACTGGGCAGCAGGCGTTTGTGTTGTCCAAAATTTTAGCCGGTCTCAATGTGTTGCATTCGAACTAAGTGATATGTACTAGTGATGTTAAGTTTATCTACAATTGAATGAAGAGAGGTTATCTACAATTCTACATAAGAATGGACAACTTGTATAGCTTGCTAACACTAACAATTCTATATAAGTATTAATTTGGGTACACTTGTTTTCTTGGGCATCATATCCTACTAATCTCAAGTAAGCTATAAAAATTACTTTCATAATTTTTACACAACTTATGTATGTATTATTACAATTTAGAAGTGCTTATTTCACTTATTACATAAAAATATATCACCATATACATGTTTGTAGATTTTTATGATGAAAAAAGTAAATAAATATTTGACAAGGTCATTTTTATTGATCAAAATATGTACATATAAGTTTTATGATATTAATTAATTCATGATATTATGAATTTTCAATATATTGTATATATTATTATGGCACTATATAAATTGTTGAAGAATTGGTGGAAGGAATTAGGATAGTTTTGGAGTTGATTTTGAGGTAGTTTGATTATTTAGAAGTGTTGAAATCATGTTTTGGAAATATATATAAAGGAGCTGTCCTATTTTGGTTCCCACAGAAAAATGAGTTTTTAATTTATAAAATTTGATTAAAGCAATAGAAAAAAACTGTTGTGTTAGTGTTTCTCTTCATAATCACAGGTAAAAAGAAAAAAAGCACAGGACATCCAAAAACTGAACACGGCTCCCCATACTATGTCTCGTGGAGGTTATGATTGGCTTGAAGAGAAGATCATGGAAAGTAAACTAAAGCAACGACAAGAGGAAGCCAAACAATCTGGTGTTGATACAATTGTTGATCCTCCATCTCCTCCGACACGCCACCAAAAATATAAGATGGGTCGAATTAAGAAATCAGGTGAGATGACTTCTGATGCAGCACGCGAGATTGCTAAGACAACTGTAAGTTTTTATTTGTTCTGTACTTACCTCAAAGAATTATGCCTGGTTGAGAATTAAATTTTGATCTGTTGCCTCAAATTTTTCTTTAACAAAGTGAGTCTAACTTGGCTAGCAAACATCAGCAAGCAGACTATTCTGTCAACATTTTAACCAAAATACCTATCAATCCATCTATCTCAACAGAAAAAGATGACCTGGCTATTCGAGAGATTAAAAAATTCACCCCTGCAATCTTGCAAACATTATGGATAGGCGGCATGTGTTTAAAGTTCATTATGAATATTTCGTTAGTTGAAATTTAATAATTTAGTACCAATAGATTTATGAACATATAATAACGACTTAAAGATTTAATATTTTTGAAACAGGCCTCACATTTTCGAAGTTCTACAAATCATCACTATAAAGTATAGTATACGAACTATTCATACCTTGATGCAATAGTCAATTTCAGAGGTAGCAACGGCCAATTTCAAATGGTCTTTTTTTGTAATTATTGATCTTAGGGGTACTATTTGTAATTATTCCAAATATGTATTTGCCTTGTGTGAATGAGCATCAATCTTTTGTTATTTTATGTAAACTTTAGAAAAACAACTTGTTAACTAGGGATAAGTTGTGTTTAATGGCGTATTTCTTACCATATTTAAAACTGCCCAGCATGCTTCATGAAGACGCAATTTAAGGTGCTGTCTTACCATATGCTTCAAAGATGCTTGATTAATCGCCCAAACATGTTTCTTACCATATTTAAGTTGTGTTTAATGGCGTGTTTCTTACCATGTTTCTTCTCGAAAGAAGAATTATGAATGATTAATTGAAAAAAGTACATGAATATAAGGTGCCGTCTTGAAAAATACTATGATGTTATCCTTCGTTCTGATATCAAGTTTGATTCTTTATACTCATGATACGTTAATTAGGTGAGGTACTAGAAGTGGATAACTTTTGTGTCCATAATTTCCTCTGATATTTCTATCCAGGTTTTTTTCAGGTGCTCGGCAGCATTTGCATTTTTCATAGGCAACTGTTTTTATGTTAGTTTTCATCTGTGTTTCTTTCGTTTTCGTCTGTGTTTTCATTCAGCTTTTTTCAATCAAGTCATTCTGTGTTTCTTTCTGCATGCATTATTTTTTATATCAATATGTGGTAAACAAGAATACCAACTGTTTGACTTGTTGTAATTAATTTTTATTTAAATATATGATTGTTTTACAAGTTATTCAAATGCTCTATCTTTATTCATTGTAGGATGAGTTTGAGGAGCAGTGCTCACAGGGTTCATTTGTTAACGAGGGTCGCAAGGATATACTATCAGCTGCAGTTGGGCGACTTGGGCGACCAGAGCACAACTCACAACTAATTCTTAACATCCCTAATTCTTTTTATTTCAGTCTCAACTCACAACTTTCAATTCTTATAATTATGTGACCTCTTGTACTATTCATAACACAATTATGTTTCTTACTTCCAGTATTATGACCTCGAGTGTTGGATGGTGCACACACGAGTAAATCCAAGCAGGTCATTCAATGGATTTATCCCAAAGTAAGTAAAATTTCAATCCCAACTATTCTTTTACAAATAATTTTGTGTGATTTTATCTTACTTGACAAATATTCTTTTACCGATTGCAATTATTAATATTTTTTTACTGTAATAAACAAAATGGTGGTTGGGAGTGTGGATATTATGTCATGAACTGGATGCGGACCAAAGTTCAGGATGGTATTGCAGAAAATTGGATGGAGGTAATTTTATCATGTCAAACTAATCATATATTTTTTTTCTGTTTTTGTACTGAAATATTTTTATAAATTATATGACAGATATTTAGCGATACTCAAGCGCTTCCTGAAGAGAGCATGAAAGAAATTCGAATGCAACGGGTGAAATATTTTTTTACCAAATTTTTTTAGATTTTTTCTATGACATACAAACGGTTGGTTCTTGTTATTCTCGAACCGGTAAGTTCATGAAGTTAAAGATTTCGGGACTTTTATAAGGATGTGTATTTTTATTTTGTAGTTAATTGATAATGCTTGTTGTAAACAGAGATAGTTACAAAAGTTTGATAATACATTCATTGCTTAAAAATTATGTTGGGTTGGTTTTCGTTTGAGATGTTGCTGATTGTGATCAGAAAAATATGTTGGTGTAGGTTGGCCCCAATTTTTTTATACAGGTGGAATTGGTTGGGTGGCATCAGCCGGGTGAAAAATTAAATTCTGGGCACCATTCACATCGGTTCTGACCGTAACAACATCGGTTTTCAACCGATGTGAATTAACAGTAACAACATCGATTTTCAACCGATGTGAATTCATTAGAAAACCGATGTGAATTCACATCGGTTAAAACCGATGTAAATTAACATCGGTTTTAAAACCGATGTGAAAAATTGACATCGGTAGATACGACATCGATTTTATAACCGATGTGAAACAATTAAAAAAACCGATGTCGTATCCTGTTTTCATAGTAGTGTGGTACTTTATCATATGCCTTCTCTAAATCAATAAAAACCATATGTAGATCTTTCTTTTTATCTCGATAATGTTCCATCAACTGCTGGATAAGATAAATTGCTTCCATGGTTGATCTTCCAGGCATAAATCTAAACTGATTTTCTGTTATCTTCACACATTTCATGATCCTTTGTTCAATCACTCGTTCCC
This sequence comes from Orobanche coerulescens, assembly GCA_033398695.1. Taxonomy (NCBI): domain Eukaryota; kingdom Viridiplantae; phylum Streptophyta; class Magnoliopsida; order Lamiales; family Orobanchaceae; genus Orobanche; species Orobanche coerulescens. The sequence continues at coordinate 113,412,639 of CM065809.1, read as the reverse complement.
ACAACTTCATGGTATGACTCATTAGTTTAATTCCGCGATAATTAGAATAATCTTGAACATCACCTTTGTTCTTATACAAAGGGACGAGTGTAACAGCCCAAAAACAGTGGCCATTACAGTGCCGTGGATCCCTCCTGGGACCCACCAGGCAATATCACAATATACACTTAAAATCTGACAACGTGGCACCGTACCACAATATTTATCAAAACCCCGGTGTGGAGTATGAGTTATTCATATTTTTAAATACAAGCAAACATACACAGGATCCAAACACGGTACAGACCATATGACGATGGGCAGTACCTAACAAGTTTTAGTACATTCATCCGACACAAAAATAAAACGAAAGTCACGCTTAAAACATAACCGAACAACCAAAAGACTCGGCCCCCCCGAAATAGCATACATCAGAATCCTCCGTCGCCATTGTGCTCCTCCTGTGCCTTGCCCTTTCCTCGCCCTGAAATACAAGTATTTCGCCCCAAACCACAGGGTCAGCTATACATGATAATAATTCTCATGACATTATACAATTCATATATATTGATTTCAAAGAAATTCACCGACTACCGAATATACCCCGAAGGCGTATAAACAATCGATCCCAAATGTCGAAGATAACCACATATACGAACGACCATATACTATGGCTCAAGACGGACGTCACAGTACGCCCGATCCGGAAATGTGTCCGTGCACATGTCCACCCCGTATACGGAATCCAGAATATACGTGGGACAATGTACCTAATTAGCCTCACGAACTGCGTCTCGTGTGCACGATCTAAATGCGGAAAAACCTCCACGCATGATCATCAAGTGCCCGGCTAAAAATCCTACACATAACCAATCGGCGCGCAGATATGACTCCAGAGATGTCACGATACAACATGACAACGAAACTCAACGAATTACACTTTTTCCAAGAAAGCGAACAACTCACCGAAGTGTCAACAAAGCTCAACGATATCAAGGGTCCAAAAGTACGAATTTGGGTATACAATCCCATGATGAAAACGGAACATCATCAAGAACAACCTCAAGTCACAAGACACAAGTTTATAGGTGTTTCATATACACGAAATGCATAATCATCATAAGAATCCACACATCATTATAACCAAGCAAGATAACTTGCCTCAATTCCGTAGATGAATAATCCTTCCTCGAATGGTCAAACGAATGGTATCCTCGTCTAACAATACTCACGTGAACAAGCAACCTTGAATGAAATATAATTCATTCAACAACACATTCGTACGATAATGGTATTATCACGTAAACAATATTCATAAATTTACTTGAATAAATCGATTATCCCATCGATCATTTTAATGTTCTTATTACAAATCATCGTATGTTTATCATGATCATTACATATTCTAACCTTAATGTCAAATTCTTGATGTCTAGTTTATCATTAATGCAATATCGTGAAAATATCTTTTTCAAATCATCGACACTTCCAATTACGATATAAGTTGTGTTTAATTACATTCTTCATTATTTACCAACGATTTCATTCAAAACTTGATTACTATATGAAACATAAGTTTAAGTTTTTAGTGAATTAAGAACATCATCTTAATTTACGCCTCTTGACATGCATGGATTAATGAAATGGGATTCGGCTATTCATCTACCGCATTTGTATCATCATATTCAACACAATTCTCTTAAGAACATTATCAACCTATCAATGTAGCGATTAACGCCCTTTAACGAAATCGCTAGATTCGAACATATGAAGATTACAACTTCCTTCTATCAACATTCATTGTTTTACTTTGAAGAATTTGTTAAAAGCCTAGTTATATCATTGAATACTTGAGATTTTTGAAGTAACTTCATTCATCTAACAAAGATCATCTAAAAAGGGTTAATATCATCTTTCCAACAATTTTATTACAAAGGTTTTAGAGGCCAAGAATCAATAGAATGTTCAAGACAAATGTAACATTTCTCACTTTTAATCATTAAGGATATCATCCCTAACATGTTCCTAGTGTTGAGACTAAAATCAACTTCCGATTATCATGCTATACCTCAGGTTTTATGTATATCATTATCAACACAATCACATTATGAAGTTATTTACATCAAGAAGTAACACTAATACCTTCAAAGTTAATCTTTACTTGGTTTGAGTATGATTCAATTAACTTATCATGTTTACACTAGTTTAAACTAACATTATGTGAAGTATTTATCTACTAACATCATCATAAGCATGGAATTGATATGAGTTAAAGAAAGACCAACCTTAAAATGAAGAACAACACCAACACTCCAAGGAATACACTTCAATCTCTAGCTCTCCAAGTCATCAATCAAGTGTTGAAGCTCCAACACAAGTTAGGAAGGCTTAGAAATGAAGTTGGAAAGGAAAGGAATCGTTCCTAAGTCGAGATTGAAAGAGGTCGAGTAGGAAGTGAATGTCAAGTCATACATTTATAATCTGAACTTGACATTACGTACGTTAACGAACGAGGTTAACGTACGTTACAGCCTTTACGTACGTAATCTCATGATCATTACGTACGTAACCAATTTCATCAAATCTCCCTGTCTAAAAACACGCAGTTCACTACGTACGTAACAAGGCAGATATTACGTACGTAATAGCCGTTGACTTGGCTGTCGCGATCGACTCCCGACCACCTACCCTTGCTCGACCCCACCCGCCGAAAGGCGGATTGCCGGAGGATCTTCCGCATTACGTACGTTAACGTACTGATATTACGTACGTAAGGCGGCCTATATAGCGTACGTTAAGAATACATGTTAACGTACGTTAAGTACTATAACAAGCATAAATGGAATTCTCGCAATATCACCCAACAACTAATATAGTATGAATGACCATGAATCCAATTTAACATAATTCGTCGGTACTTGCTACAACATCACAGATATGGTGCGAAAATACTTAACTTAAATCATGAAATACAATATTAAAGGTGAGGGTATTACAACGAGAATACTTTTCTTCCATGTTGATGGCATCTTATTGCTTCTCCAAATCATTGAAAAGTATAGTTACCCATTCGATCCCTCTCTCCCCCAAACACCTCCAAACTTCAATAGGTATATCATCTGGTCCTTCTGCTTTCTTTGACCCCATCTTCTTCAATGCAATTGTCACTTCACCCTTTTAAATTATCCACTTAAACTCTCGGTTAACCATACTTGAGGGGATGTTTAAATTCCCAATATCTTGTTCTTGATGTCCATTGAATAGGGTATCAAAGTATGACCTCCATCTCTCTTTTATCTTTTTATCTTGAACCAAAACTTTTTGGTCAGTATCTTTTACACATTTAACTTTTCCAATATCTCGCGTCTTTTTCTCTCTCATTCGAGCAAGTTTATAGATATCTTTTTCCCCTTATTATGTATCTAATATTGCATGTAATTCTTGATTGACATTTGATCGGGCATTTCTCACTGCCTTTTTAGCTTCTGTTCGAGCTTTCTTGTACTTCTCATAATTCTCATCACTCTAGCATTTACCTAATACCTTATAACATTCACGTTTGGTCTTTATCGCTTGCTTAACTTCATCATTCCACCAAGATGTGTCCTTACTTGATGGTCTGTTTCTTTTAGATTCTCCTAGGACTTCTTTTGCAACTTCCTTTATGTTATGCTCCAACAAGTTCCACATCGAATCTATATCCATCTCCGTGCAATCAGACCAAATACCACTATCAGCAATCTTAGCCACAAAAGTATGTCGACTCTCCCCTTGGATCTTCCACCACTTAATTCGAGGGTCAACTTGTGGTCTACTCTTTCTTAAGTGCCTTTTACCTCGAAAGTCAAGCACCACAACCCTATGCTGCGTTGCAGCACTCTCACAGGGTATCACCTTGCAATTGGTAAAAATTTTCCTCCAAACATTCCTTACTAAAAAGAAATCAATCTGACTTGCATTACCTCCATTTCTATATGTCACCAAATGAGAGTCCCTTTTCTCGAACCAAGTGTTCATAATACCCAAGTCATGAGCTAATGCGAAATCCAATATACCATTTCCTGCTTCATTACTATCCCCAAAACCAAAGCCACCATGAATGCTCCCAAAGCCATCTCTGCTAACACCGACATGCCCATTGAGGTAACCACCAATGATCAATTTCTCACCCATAGGAATTCGTTTGACAACCTCTTCCAAATATTCCCAAAATTCTTGTTTGATCGATGCATCCAATCCTACTTGTGGTGCATAAACACTTATCATAGTTAGAAACTCATCCCCTATCACAAGCTTAATACTCATTATTCTATCGCTCTTTCTTGACACTTCCACCACATCATCAATGAATTCTTTATCAATGACGATACCCACTCCATTTCTACTTCTATCCTTTCCAGAGTACCAAAGCTTGTAACCCCAAGGATCTAACATAAACTTCAAGTTCATATTTGGGAAAATTTTATGAATTGCAAAATGGCTCTTATTATCGAAACTAAATAATCAAGTTTGGATGTAACGTGTACATAATGTGGATGTATTGCTTCAGGTGATGCCGTTAGAGTTGGGACTAATGTGTTTGCGCGAAAGGGCTAAGTCATTTTGACTAGCTTGTCATGTTGCCATTCTCGTCAGAGAATTTCGGAGTGCGTTCCTAGATGTTGTCTTCACTACACCATATATGGTCTTTGCCAACACTTAAAAAAAGTGTAAAAAAAGTTGCGATAAGCCCAAAATTGGTTTAAGGCTACACTTTTGCCAAATTTAGTGATGTTGGATATAGTATCGTAGCCTTAGGGGTGTAAGCCAACTCTTTTCTCAGTTTATGGCCACATCTGTATATATGTTGCATTAGGCATCTATGGAAATACTATTTGGTCTACGGCAATACCAAATGGAATGTTGCCATAGATCCTATTGCGACACCATTTTTTTCCTTCTGCAACACCGGTTCATGTAACACTTAATTGTTTTGGCAACATCTTATGAGATCTATTGCAACATTGTTTTATTAAACACTTTAAATCTTTGGCAACACATATTTTTTGTTATTGCAATATATTTTTATTTAACACTTTTCTTATTTTAGCAACATCATTTTTTGTTATTGCAACATATTTTTGTTAAATACTCTTCATGTTTTAGCAACACCTTTTTTTGTTATTGCAACATTTGTTTAGCAAAACACTTTCTTAATTTAGAAACAATTTTTTTTGTTATTGCAACATTTGTTTAATAAACACTTTTCCAATTTTAGCTACACATTTTCATGTTACCTAAATTTCTAATGTCACAATTATATCCTAAAAATATTTTCATAAGCAAAAAATGCCAAAAGAAAAGCAGTACATATTTTTAACTTCACAAGATACCAAATCAGTACACAACCAAAGTTAACCATAGAAAAAGTTGGACATAAATCAACTAGTCAAATCTGCCCAAAATATTAAAGTATAGCATCATCTCCTAACTGTCATCATAATTAGGTACTTAATTAGTTCAAAAGATTATATAAAACATGCACTAGGCAGTCCCTCTTGAAAAACATCAAGTAAAAACATTGTCACTTGAAACATCACTTGATGGCTCAACATATAGCTCATCGATACCGACCTTGAGTTCCGTATTCTTCTCTGCAACTTTAGTCATCATCAGCTTGACATTCCCTCGAACCTTTTATATAGCCACCCATGCCACTAGAAATTACATCAAGAGTATAGCTGTTCTCAATCATGCCAAGAAACATTTCACCCCAACGATTCTGTATAATTGGAAAGTCATGAAATAGGCACTATAACTAAACAATAAAAAACACATTGTGCAAGTTGCGAAGACAAGTATTAGCAATTACTTTATTATAAGGTACCATTGAAAGCAGAAGCACTATACGCTATCTCATAAGACATCAAACAACTGCTGCAAAACAGCTATATGAGTAAAATTTGCAGTTGTAAACGATGTGAGACCGGTAGCATTCGCTGATACAGTTGTTAACTAATCAACAACAAGTTTAGAATGAATGGGTACCTGAACATCCATCAATACCAAGACAAGAAAAAACCCAATAAGATCATATATAAAAATCCACCCAAATTAGAAAAAATACACACAAACCCATGTACAAAAAGTCATTGGTATCAAAATAGGTCCCATCCTCTTCACATGTTTTGACATCAACTCCATATCGACTTTCGTTATCTACATCGGAATCAGTGGCACTGCCTTTTGACATGACTGAATAGAAATCTGCAGCATAAACAGGAAACAAGAATGACAACGAAGTTTCTATACTAAGAATATATGATTAAATATCAACACAGATCATCATACAAATGTAACATCCCCAAAACCATTCGGGATATTACAGCGCCGTGGGTCCCGCGCCGGAACCCACCAGGCTAAAAACCATTTCAAAAATGTTTAAAAATGCCAAAAGGCCGATGACGGTAATATTTTAAATACTCAAATATTTTCAAAAGCATAGTTCTCAAATACCGTCATAAAATACCATTTGAAAATACAAGGCGAAGTGCCAAATCTCCACAGTTCAAAATGTACGTTATGCTACCACTTATACGTACCGATAGAATAATTTAGGTAAAAGGGTATAACAAAATAACCCAAGTTCGCAAAATGCCAAAAGGCCATTTTAAAGATAAACACTAGTTGGCAAAAATACCGAAAAGCCATTTTGAAATATACACACGCAACCGATAAAATGCAGTTAAAAAAATACACAATTGCAGTGGAATAAAACAATCAGAAAAGAATACTCGACACTCAAAAACATGCCACAACCAGTATCACCCGGGAAGCTCATCCCTTCACGACCGCTACTAGCTCGATCTCCGAGTACCTAAAAATAAAGCCCACGATCGGGTCAGCCACAATACTCAATAATGATATCGATCACATCATTATAAATAATTACATACCAATGTAATAATATAGTAAGAATACTACCAAAGTAATCTTACCGTCATAACCTTACTAATCCATAACAATCCAATTCAATGCTTACCATAATCCACATTTCGCATTCTCAAATGACGAAATGAACTCAACAACAAACATTTGTACTGTAATCAAACAATACCAAGAATCCTTAAAATATAATCATAACTGACAAGCGCGGAATTATCCAATATGTGCCAAATCTTGTCCGTCGGACTACACAATCAAATCTCAATCCAGATAAACCAATAATACACAGCATATCTATAGATCAACTATCACATGATAATGATAACAAATCCTGAAACATCGACGTATAGTCTGAATGCTCATACGATCAATAACAATGATCAACCAAAACATCAACCGAGAGTATCATCGACATGATAACTCCAATACGACTAACAAAGGATCAACGATAACCGAGAGTACCCTCAACATGGTAAACTCCCAACACGATCAACATTAACTGAGAATACCCTCAACATGGTAAACTCCGACACGATCAACAAAGATCAACAATAACCGAGAATACCCTCAACAAGGTAAACTCCAAATGATCAACAAGGATCAACAATAATCGAGAATACTCTCAACAAGGTAAACTCCAAACGATCAACAAGGATCAACAATAACCGAGAATAACCTCAACAAGGTAAACTCCAAACGATCAACAATAATGGATCTCAAAGAAATAACCCCGACTGTCGAACATACCCCTCGGGCATATGAACAACCAGTTGCAAACCGTCAAACATATCCAATCATACATTGACTATGAACGACCCAACAATATAGCTCAAAAGATGGACGTCGCAGTACGCCCAATCAGGATATACGTGGTGTAATATCTGGGGGTAATTTTTTTTTCTTGTGATACTGTTGAGTTGTACGTATTCATTTGGAACTGTACAAGTATTGTTGTTTTGGACTGACACAATGAATATTGTATTGGAATATTTCGGTACAAGTATACTTGTCGTCAGGTTGGTTTCGTCGTTTGAATGTTGGTTGGAGAGTTTGGATTTTTGGCTAAGTTCATAGCCTTAGCGTATGCTACGGGTGTAGTATTACATACACTAGCGTGTTGCCATTACGTACGTTATGCCTGTAAGGTTACGTACGTAATGCTTGGTAGGTGGCAGGAACCTTCCTCGTGGTTACTTTCGACCGGTGGGTCCCGAGCATCTTCCGATCGGATCTCACTATTGCAGTCAACAGACCCTTACGTACGTTAAGAGGTGAGATCTATGTACGTAATGCAGGTCTTGTTAACATACGTAATATGTTTTTGTTTACGTACGTTAAGGCCTTCGTATTTTAGTCCAGTTAGTTCTGGATTTAGCTTTACGTACGTTAATGTTTTTACATAGCGTACGTAAATGCCCTTACATACGTTAGCATGGGCGTATAACGTACGTAATGGACTTGTCAGTCTATTTATCTTGGTTTCGTATTTCATTTCCTCATGAACCAAAACACTTTTTCTCTCCCTAGAATCGTCCGTTTGGACTTCTTATTGATGTTTAGCCCCTTCCAACTCGATCTTGATCATCCTAGCTTGGATTGAAGCTTGAAGTTGGAAGCTTGTTGATACTCCTGTGGTGTTTGGAGGGTTCTTCTTGTTCTTCTTTCATAAGTTCCCCTAATCTCTTGTTCTTCAAGTGATTTTCGAGTTTTTGTTGTTGTTTTCTTCGGATATTGTTTGATTGTTGGAGTATATCATGATTCTTCATAGTTTTGATAAACTTTTGATGAAGAACATGATGGTATAGATTGAGTATGAATATGTTCTTGATGTTTTAGATTGTTTGGAGGTTATAATCATGTCTAGGAAGGATTATGTTAAGCTTGTTATATGATTAACATAGTCTTGAGATGATTATTGTTGTTGGTGGTGTTCTTGTAAGATTTTAACCATTTGAGTAAGGATTTATGATGATTTAGAAGGTGATTATCATAATTTGAAAATGGTTGACCGAATCTTGCTGTTTAATCCGAATTCATGATGTATTGATGAAGGATTTTTGTTTCAGACATCATGATTTTTGAGTTGATGATGTTCTTGGGGTGATAATGATAATATAGATAATATTATCACTGTAGGAGGATCAATTTGATGATATTGGTGATATTATCATTTTGAGATGTTTGTTTTGATGATTGTTCTTAAGTGAATCTTGTTGAATGGATTTCACAAGTGTTAAGAACGTAATGATCATGTTAATTGATCATTGAGCTGTTGGAGGATGTTAGAATTCATAGTTGAGAACTATGATATTCGTTCGTGCGGTGTGATCAATTCGTGTTTGAATCGGGCCTTGTCCTTGTCGTTGTTTTCTATTGATTTTGTGTTTTTGAATGAATCGTTTTCATTCAAGGTTGTTCGAGTGTTTATGATCGTCGGGAGGCACCGTTCGTCGTTACGTGCCAGGACGTTGATCGTGGAAGGACTTTCTCGCCTTCGGTTTGAGGCAAGTTTTATACTTGTACTGGTCAATGAGATTAATGTTATCATATATGTGTATGAATGTATTGTATCATTTAGAGACTTAGTCTCTTCATGATTTGTTGATATTCGGGAATTGTTTGATGCAATAACTTTCGGCAATTATGCTAAATGTTATTGTTATTTGTTAACGGCCGGTTTAAGGCATTGAGATTCTTGTTGATACTGATGTTGTCGATATCCAGTTCGCGGTATCGATGTATCGATTATTATTGTTGACGTTAATGCCGTTCTGAGGCATCGTTGAATCGTTATTATCGAATTGGAACTGTTGCTATGATGTTGCATTGGCCGATTGAAGGCATTTGATATATTCGTTTATCATATCTGTTTCGGTGGTCAGTTTAGGACGCCGAGACATCTATTCTACCGTATCATTTATTTATCGATTGACCGTTTGAAGGTAATCGATGTATTTAATTGGGATTATCGAAGATAGTTCCCATCCGTTGTATCATTGTGTATCGATTGACCGTTCTAAGTTAATCGAGGTATTGAATTGGGATTATCGAAGATAGTTCCCATCCGTTGTATCATTGTGTATCGATTGACCGTTCTAAGGTAATAGATGTATTTAATTGGGATTATCGAAGATAGTTCCCATCCGTTGTATCATTGTGTATCGATTGACCATTCTAAGTTAATCGAGGTATTGAATTGGGATTATCGAAGATAGTTCCCATCCGTTGTATCATTGCGTATCGATTGACCGTTCTAAGTTAATCGAGGTATTGAATTGGGATTATCGAAGATAGTTCCCATACGTTGTATCATTATGTATCGATTGACCGTTCTAAGTTAATTGAGGTATTGAATTGGGATTATCGAAGATAGTTCCCATCCTTTGTATCATTGTGTATCGATTGACCATTCTAAGTTAATCGAGGTATTGAAATGGGATTATCGAAGATAGTTCCCATCCGTTGTATCATTATGTATCGATTGACCGTTCTAAGTTAATCGAGGTATTGAATCGGGATTATCGAATATAGTTCCCATCCGTTGTATCATTGTGTATCGATTGACCGTTCTAAGTTAGTTGAGGTATTGAATTGGAATTATCGAAGATAGTTCCCATCCGTTGTATCATTGTGATCGATTGGCCATTCCAAGGCAGTCGAGGTATTTGAATTGGGACCGCCGAGGACGGTGCCCATCCGTGAGTTATTGTTGTCGTGTTGGCCGATTCAAGGCAGCACTCTATTATTCTTGTGAAGTTGGTAATCTTGGGATCGTTACTGTGGTGATTAATTGTGTTTTGGAGGCTAGTCTCGGCTAGTGCTCGATGGGTAAGCTTGGGGCTTGAACCTTCGCGGTTGGTTTCCCAACACCTATAGTTCAGTAGGTCACGGTCATGTTAATGATCTCATTATGGGTAAGCTTGGGGCTTGAACCTTCGCGGTTGGTTTCCCAACATCTACAGTTCAGTAGGTCACGGTCATGTTAATGATCTCATTATGGGTAAGCTTGGGGCTTGAACCTTCGCGGTTGGTTTCCCAACACCTACAGTTCAGTAGGTCACTGTCACTGGGTGATCTCATTATGGGTAATTCTGGGGCTTGAACCTTCGCGGTTGGTTTCCCAGCACCTGCAATTCAGCAGGTCACGGTCATTGGATGATCTCATTGTGATACGGCTTCGTGCCGTGGCTTCGGCCCTCATTGATACAACTTCGGGCTGTTTTGGCTTCGGGCCACTGTGGTGATTGACAGCTTCGGCTGAGTGACATCCAGGGTATCATGATATTTTGGCAGCTTCGGCTGAGGGCTTTCAGGCCATTGTGATGTATCGGTATTTCCGTTGGAGCCTTCGGGCATTGTGATTCTTAATTATTTCAGCGTTGGTTTGGTTTACCTTCGGGTGATGTATTCTTGTGTTCTGTATTGATGATTCGCCGTTGGGCACTTGTGTTCTAACCTTTTGAGCAGGTATTGATCATATGCCGTGGGCATAGTATTTGACGAATGCTCGATTCTTACTTTGAGTTGTGACCATCTCGTATTACCATTACTATACTGTTCATTCTGCCCTTTGGATGCATATCATGTTGTACATGTATTTGATATTCATTATCTGGATGACTAACCCCATGGGGGCGGAACATGTTTTCATGTTTTAGGTGTTTTCGCGGAGAGAGTTGAGACACAGGGGCATGACGATGGTGACGAGGCATTCGAGCGATACTAGTCCGAGATGTTTTGGTGTTCTTGTCGGTCAGACAGTTTGGAGTACTCCAGTTTTGTTAGTTATTGTCATTTTGTATTATCCGAGCAAGGCTCGTGGATGTCATTGTATTTTATTTAGGCCATGTAGGCCCACTGTTGTCATTGAAATTCCATATCGGAATATTATGTTGAATGTCACTGTAGGGATTGTGGTTCCCCTTTTGGTCAGTTAGTTGTATTTTTGGTCGTGTTAGCCTGGTGGATCTCCTGGTGTGGGGTCCACGGCACTGTAATGATCCAATGGGATTTGGGGGTGTTACAGAAGATGGTATCAGAGAATTGGGTTGTGAGATACCCTGATATGCGAGTTATGTGGCTCTACCGACGCGGTAGTAGTGAACTGTCAGGTCATGACAATCTGGACAGTCGGGTTTTGTGAGTCGTGGTAGTTGGACGACTGTATGAGTCATTCTTTCATCGAGTCGTCGTCAGTGAAGACTAGTATCACAAGACCTCGAAGCTTCGTATGACCTGTGTAAGGACTCGATTCTCTTGTATGTTCATACATTCATTATGCCATTGATATTACATGTTTTGTTGAAATCTGTATGTAACATTTGTGTTACGATTCATTCATGATTAATTGGTTTGGAGCGTGTGGGCTCAGTATTGGCTATAATTAACATGTTTGAGGTGACTATTTATCTATTGAGTATGTGTACTCGTGTTTGGCTAATGACTTAGCATTGTGGATTGGCCGTTGGGGCATATTTAAGCTTTGTTCATGATCGAACGTTATTCTTTCAGTATGGAAAGAGAAATCCGAGGATGTGGCAGAGGGGGTAAAGGCTGCAGAGCAGGCCGAAACCCAGAACCTCATGTTTATACGCGTACGGTTGCCGAGATGGATCAGAATTCGGCCAGAGATGTGACTTATGCGACCGGTTCTCCTTTGGGACATTATACTCGAGGAGTTGATCGGACTGACATCGACCCTTTCTTGCTTATGAGGGGCATGATGGCCCAGATGACTCAGATGACACAGATAATGGAGACCATGCAGACCTCAGTGGTTTGTGGTCCACCGCAGCAGGGATCCCAGGTGCCGTTCTATGGACAGGCTGGGAGAGTGAGTCAGATTATCAGCGATATCGCTCGTCAGAGGCCGCCTACTTTTGAGGGTTCGTCGGAACCAGCTGATATTGTTCATTGGCTTGAACACTTTGATAAACTTTTCGACATGGTTCAGTGTCCGGAAGAGAGTAAGGTGGCAGTAGCGGCTTACTATTTGAGTAAAGGCGCTTATTCTTGGTGGCTTTATGTGAAACCCACCGATCGTGATTGTGCTTGGAGTGAGTTTAAGACTCTTATGTTAGAGAGGTATTATCCAGCTCCACTTCGTGAAGCCAAGTTGTCAGAGGTTTTGAACCCCGAATCCATCGAGGACGAGGGTGTTATTGTTATCGCTGAGAAGTTTCAAGGACTTCTTCAGTTTGCTTCTTCTGTTATCCGTACTGAGGTGGATAAGATCAAGTATTTTAGCAAGAGGATAAACCCGCAGTTGAGGATGCAGTTGTTCAACCATAATTGTAACTCACTTGGCGAATTCATCGAGAAGGCTCTTGGAGTAGAGCTTTTGATCAAGGAGCTTGCTCGAAAAGAACCTTCATCTTCTTCGGGTGGGAAGACTAGGATGCCGATACGTTCAGAGAGACATCGGGCTCCAACGTCCAAGAGGTCGTCTTCTAGTCGTCTTCGTGCTGGGAAAGCATCTTCTTCTCAGGCGACGAGTTCGACAGTTGTTTGTTTTAACTGTGATACAATAGGACATCGCAGTACTCGGTGCTCGATGCAGTCTATTGCTTGTTTTCTGTGTGGGAGGCAGGGACACCTTCAGAAATACTGCAGGGGTTCTAGTGCCAGTAGATCTCAAGGGAGCTCACGGGCCTCAAAAGATTTTGTTGCTTCAGTCCGTACTCCATCCAAGGAGTCATATCAGGCTTCGAGAGCCAGAGGTATGGACACTCGAGGAGAAGCGGCGAGCTCAGATTTGGGTCTTCCCCGAGTCGATGATATCGAGGAGTTCGATGACCTGGAGAGTGTTGATTTCGGATACATTTGAGATGTAACCTTGATTTGTTTTTCCTTTGTTTGACTCCTTCTGTATTTTAGTATTATGGTTACGAACCATTTATGGTTGATCTATCTTGTAATGATTGTATCTAAGAATCTTGAGATTTGAGGTCGTGTGATGTGTTTTTCCTTCCTTTTGGTGTTGTACCCAAGATTTTGTAATAATCTGGGTAATTGTTCATTTCAATTCGAGACGCCGAGTCGTGAGGATTTGGATGTGCGGTTGATATGGTCCCGAGGACTATGTGTGCGTTGTTATTTTCTTTTGTGACGTAAGTCAATGATTACTTGATCATGAGATGCCGATGAGAACGGGGGAGTGAACACCGATGAGCGTAGACATGTACAATGGGCGGCACCCGCGGGGTGTGTACGCCGGTGTTACGAGTCTTGCGGGTGGTGCGACTTCCTGGCTGGTCTCTGACGGAGGAGTCATGATTCGACTAATCTCGCACTTGGCTGAGTGTTTGTATCACTTCATTCTTCGCCGTGTTCTGGCAGAGGAGACGCAGGGACCCGAGGGGTTGGCCCAGTTAGTCAGACAGAGTTGCTTATATTGAGGGGTATTCCTGGAGATGTTGTTTTCAGATCCTGATGGATAGTTTGTACCTCGTGTTTTGCACCCTGAGTTTCGGGGACGAAACTCTTTTTAAGGGGGGGAGTATGTAATATCCGGGGGTAATTTTTTTTTTGTGATACTGTTGAGTTGTACGTATTCATTTGGAACTGTACATGTATTGTTGTTTTGGACTGACACAATGAATATTGTATTGGAATATTTCGGGATCGAAATATTATACTTGTCGTCAGGTTGGTTTCGTCGTTTGAATGTTGGTTGGAGAGTTTGGATTTTTGGCTAAGTTCATAGCCTTAGCGTACGCTACGGGTGTAGTATTACGTACGCTAGTGTGTTTCCATTACGTACGTTATGCCTGTAAGGTTACGTACGTAGTGCTTGGTAGGTGGCAGGAACCTTCCTCGTGGTTACTTTCGGCCAGTGGGTCCCGAGCATCTTCCGATCGGATCTCACTATTGCAGTCAACGGACCCTTACGTACGTTAAGAGGTGAGCTCTACGTACGTAATGCAGGTCTTGTTAACGTACGTAATATGTTTTTGTTTACGTACGTTAAGGCCTTCGTATTTTAGTCCAGTTAGTTCTGGATTTAGCTTTACGTACGTTAATGTTTTTACATAGCGTACGTAAAGGCCCTTACGTACGTTAGCATGGGCGTATAACTTGTCAGTCTATTTATCTTGGTTTCGTATTTCATTTCCTCACGAACCAAAACACTTTTTCTCTCCCTAGAATCGTCCGTTTGGACTTGTTATTGATGTTTAGCCCCTTCCAACTCGATCTTGATCATCCTAGCTCGGATTGAAGCTTGAAGTTGGAAGCTTGTTGATACTCCTTTGGTGTTTGGAGGGTTCTTCTTGTTCTTCTTTCGTAAGTTCCCCTAATCTCTTGTTCTTCAAGTGATTTTTGAGTTTTTGTTGTTGTTTTCTTCGGATATTGTTTGATTGTTGGAGTATATCATGATTCTTCATAGTTTTGATAAACTTTTGAAGAAGAACATGATGGTATAGCTTGAGTATGATTATGTTCGTGATGTTTTAGATTGTTTTGAGGTTATAATCATGTCTTGGAAGGATTATGTTAAGCTTGTTATATGATTAACATAGTCTTGAGATGATTATTGTTGTTGGTGGTGTTCTTGTAAGATTTTAACCATTTTAGTAAGGATTTATGATGATTTAGGAGGTGATTATCATAATTTGAAAATGGTTGAGTGAATCTTGTTGTTTAATCCGAATTCATGATGTATTGATGAAGGATTTTTATTTCAGACATCATGATTTTTAAGTTGATGATGTTCTTGGGGTGATAATGATAATATAGATAATATTATCACTGTAGGAGGATCAATTTGATGATATTGGTGATATTATCATTTTGAGATGTTTGTTTTAATGATTGTTCTTAAGTGAATCTTGTTGAATGGATTTCACAAGTGTTAAGAACGTAATGATCATGTTAATTGATCATCGAGGTGTTGGAGGATGTTAGAATTCATAGTTGAGAACTATGATATTCGTTCGTGCGGTGTGATCGATTCGTGTTTGAATCGGGCCTTGTCCTTGTCGTTGTTTTCTATTGATTTTTTGTTTTTGAATGAATCATTTTCATTCAAGGTTGTTCGAGTGTTTGTGATCGTCGGGAGGCGCCGTTCGTCGTTACATGCCAGGACGTTGATCGTGGAAGGACTTTCTCGCCTTCGGTTTGAGGCAAGTTTTATACTTGTACTGGTCAATGAGATTAATGTTATCATATATGTGTATGAATGTATTGTATCATTTCGAAACTTAGTCTCTTCGTGATTTGTTGATATTCGGGAATTGTTTGATGCAATACCTTTCGGCAATTATGCTAAATGTTATTGTTATTTGTTAACGGCCGGTTTAAGGCATTGAGATTCTTGTTGATACTGATGTTGTCGATAGCCGGTTCGCGGTATCGATGTATTGATTATTATTGTTGACGTTAATGCCGTTCTGAGGCATCGTTGAATCGTTATTATCGAATTGGAACTATTGCTATGATGCTGCATTGGCCGATTGAAGGCGTTTGATATATTCATTTATCATATCTGTTTCGGTGGTCGGTTTAGGACGCCACGACATCTATTCTACCGTATCATTTATTTATCGATTGACCATTCTAAGGTAATCGATGTATTTAATTGGGATTATCGAAGATAGTTCTCATCCGTTGTATCATTGTGTATCGATTGACCGTTCTAAGTTAATCGAGGTATTGAATTGGGATTATCGAAGATAGTTCCCATTCGTTGTATCATTGTGTATCGATTGACCGTTCTAAGGTAATCGATGTATTTAATTGGGATTATCGAAGATAGTTCCCATCCGTTGTATCATTGTGTATCGATTAACCGTTCTAAGTTAATCAAGGTATTGAATTGGGATTATCGAAGATAGTTCCCATCTGTTGTATCATTGTGTATCGATTGACCATTCTAAGTTAATCGAGGTATTGAATTGGGATAATCGAAGATAGTTCTCATCCGTTGTATCATTGTGTATCGATTGACCGTTCTAAGTTAATCGAGGTATTGAATTGGGATTATCGAAGATAGTTCCCATCCTTTGTATCATTGTGTATCGATTGACCATTCTAAGTTAATCGAGGTATTGAAATGGGATTATCGAAGATAGTTCCCATCCGTTGTATCATTATGTATCGATTGACCGTTCTAAGTTAATCGAGGTATTGAATCGGGATTATCGAATATAGTTCCCATCCATTGTATCATTGTGTATCGATTGACCGTTCTAAGTTAATTGAGGTATTGAATTGGAATTATCGAAGATAGTTCCCATCCGTTGTATCATTGTGATCGATTGGCCATTCCAAGGCAGTCGAGGTATTTGAAATGGGACCACCGAGGACGGTGCCCATCCGTGAGTTATTGTTGTCGTGTTGGCCGATTCAAGGCAGCACACTATTATTCTTGTGAAGTTGGTAATCTTGGGATCGTTATTGTGGTGATTAATTGTGTTTTGGAGGCTAGTCTCGGCTAGTGCTCGATGGGTAAGCTTGGGGCTTGAACCTTCGCGGTTGGTTTCCCAACACCTACAGTTCAGTAGGTCACGGCATGTTAATGATCTCATTATGGATAAGCTTGGGGCTTGAACCTTCGCGGTTGGTTTCCCAACACCTACAGTTCAGTAGGTCACGGTCATGTTAATGATCTCATTATGGGTAAGCTTGGGGCTTGAACCTTCGCGGTTGGTTTCCCAACACCTATAGTTCAGTAGGTCACGGTCACTGGGTGATCTCATTATGGGTAAGTCTGGGGCTTGAACCTTCGCGGTTGGTTTCCCAGCACCTACAATTCAGCAGGTCACGGTCATTGGATGATCTCATTGTGATACGGCTTCGTGCCGTGGCTTCGGCCCTCATTGATACAGCTTTGGGCTGTTTTGGCTTCGGGCTATTGTGGTGATTGACAGCTTCGACTGAGTGACATCCAGGGTATCGTGATATTTTGGCAGCTTCGGCTGAGGGCTTTCAGGCCATTGTGATGTATCGGTATTTCCGTTGGAGCCTTCGGGCATTGTGATTCTTATTTATTTAAGCGTTGGTTTGGTTTACCTTCGGGTGATGTATTGTTGTGTTCTGTATTGATGATTCGCCGTTGGGCACTTGTGTTCTAACCTGTTGAGCATGTATTGATCGTATGCCGTGGGTATAGAATTTCACGAATGCTCGATTCTTACTTTGGGTTGTGAGCATCTCGTATTACCATTACTATACTGTTCATTCTGCCCTTTGGATGCATAACATGTTGTACATGTATTTGATATTCATTATCTAGATGACTGACCCCGTGGGGGCGGAACATGTTTTCATGTTTTAGGTGTTTGCGAGGAGAGAGTTGAGACACAGGGGCATGACGATGGCGACGAGGCATTCGAGCGATACTAGTCCGAGATGTTTTGGTGTTCATGTCGGTCAGACAGTTTGAAGTACTCCAGTTTTGTTAGTTATTGTCAATTTGTATTATCCGAGCAAGGCTCGTGGATGTCATTGTATTTTATTTAGGCCATGTAGGCCCATTTTTATCATTGAAATTCCATATCGGAATATTATGTTGAATGTCACTGTAGGGATTGTGGTTCCGCTTTTGGTCACTTAGTTGTATTTTTGGTCGTGTTAGCCTGGTAGATCTCCTGGTGTGGGGTCCACGGCACTGTAATGACCCAATGGTATTTGGGGGTGTTACACGTGGGACATGTACCTAATTAGCCTCACGAACTACGTCTCGTGTGCACGGTTCAATGCGGAAAGATCCATGCATAACCATCATGTGCCCGACTAAAAATCCTACATAATAACCAATCGGCACGCAGATATGACTCTAGATAAGTCACGATGCAACATGACAACGAAACTCAAAGAATCACATATCCAATAAGGATCAAAAGACTCACAGAAGTGAACAATGACAAACTGACAAAGAAAAGTCGACATGACTAATCAATATCCAAAACAACAATCCTGGGATCATCATCCCTGATAAATGATCAACACGATCAATGATCTCAATACAATCAGCCCTGGGATCATCATCCCTCAACGAAATAATCAATACGAATCCCAATATATGAAATATCATCGTACAAAATATACAACAACTCAACATAATAATTATCTTCATAACTGAACAATACTTACATTACCTCAAAGTCGAAGACAATATCCTTTCCACGAACCAACATCCCTGAACGAATACACAGTTATACGAATAATCCCAAAATAGGTATAGTCCATTTATACCAACAAACCACCATCCCGACATCAATGTCGACATGGTAAACCAGTCTCGATATCCGGTATTCCATATTACTGACCAAATATAACTCACATCTCCGTATTCACCAACACATTTAAACCATATACATTATGATTTAATCCAAACCAAGGCACAATATACAAACCATCATCCCGACAATTTATATTTATAATATCATTGCTATATGAATTATAAATGAAATGAAAACGAAGCCATTCATCAAATATTATAAACTGAACAAGTATAACTTGTCTTGATACCGATACCACGAAGCCGTTACCAAAATCCATTGCCTTCGTCTACGAGCTCCTCAGTCCTGACCAAGAGCAATTTACGAACTCTTCAATATCAACTGCAACACAACTGTCATAATCCACGATCAAAACATCACAACCTATTGCAATAACCGATTAACACGCATTCGATAAAAATCAATAACCGACATACCCAACCAACAAACTCAACGGTTCAACGAAACCTCGATCATACACAAAACCGAACAATATAATTCAAACAATTTCGAACTCATATCCACGATACAAGCCGAAACTCGATAATCAATAAATAACAATCAATAAACCCAACGGTTCCACAATATCCCGATTAAACATAAATCCGAATAACCAAATCAATCAAACACGAATTCAAAACCACAATACGATTCCACAATCTGAAGATCATATCAATAATCAATTTAACCAATTGCCTAAGCATTACCGATTCCACATTCAATCTTAAATACGATTACAAGTTTCCTCCTTGTGCATTCATAATAAAAATCAATTACCGATTATCATCATCAATCCAGACAATCCGATTAGTTCGAAATTATAGGCAACCATATTCCAAGGTGTCAAATAATTCCATTATCCGAATTGAACACTTGTTCAATACGTATGAATTCTCAAACTCAAAAGTGAATCATAATCTTATCAAACCCGGAACCATATTCATAATCCTATACGAATATTGTATCAAAACACATAACTTAGTTCTAGATATGAATATTCCATATTAATATCCAAATCACCAACACCTCTTAAACATATTTATCAATTCATATAATCCAAGAGTTCCTTAAGAACACAACTTATTCCGACATCACATTCAAAATTCTCAAATGACATAATCCGATGTGTTCTAACATCTAAACAATCCTTATTTATAATTCAAGATGCATATTATCATATCCTCTAATATACGACCTTCCTAACATCAAGAATCGCAACATTATTACAGTGAACATCGAGAATACTATGATTCCATAATCATAACAACATAATCAAGACATTGATCATCAATTCATTATCTTCCCTTAACAAAATTCCCCTAAATACCAAGAATCATCACAACAACTCCATAAACTAGCACCATACGAATTAATCATTGACAACAACATCAAAAATCCGAATTCAAAGAGAGGATTATCCAACATACCTCTTAGAAGATGAAATACACAAGTAAACACTTGTCTTGATTAACACGGTGAAGAAATCGACGAAAGAAAAGAGTCCCGATCCAACTTCCTTCAAAAAGTTCGTTCCTAAATCACAACGATATCAATTCAATCACAATTCTACGAAAACGTATAGAACTTCCCATGTTCTACCCATTGAAGCATTTTATCGGACACTTTGAGGGTATAGTCTAATTTAATCGATTAACCGAGAAATTCTCGAATTTGTTCCACAAAACTTCAAGAGTACTGAATGATCTCAATAATACAACCAAGTTCTAACAACAATCTGATTTAAAACGAATGAAATCGGCCAAAACACCATGAAACCTCAAAAATCTTCAAAACCAAAAGTTCAAGTGTTCTTACCTTCGATCCGGACGAATGATGATGTTAGACATGAATCCAACTTCCAAAACATGTTGCTCTATGATGTTCCCACTCAAATCCATCGATCTCAGATGAAGAATCGCGAAAAGAATGAAGAAAAATGGTGAAAATGCCAAGTGACCCGGTCCAGGCCTTTAAATAGCCGGACTGCAGACTTTTACGGCCAGAATCGGCCATGGCTACCCTCCTGTCGATTCGAAATGACACTTACGGCCGCACGGCACCCTCCATACGTACGTAATAGGCCCTTGCGGCCGTACGCGGCCACAACCTTACGGCCGTTATCGGCCAGTCCTTACGCCCAGCGAGTCACTGCCGACCGTGATCGGCCATCCCTGCGAGTCACTGCCGACCGTGATCGACCATCCAGCGAGTCCTCGGCCATGACTCGGCCAGCTGCCTCCTAACGTACGTAACACCTAATCCATTGCGTATGTAATACGTACGTTGACTTGCTACAGTAATATACTCGTATTACGTACGTAATACACCCTGTATAGCATACGTAAATTCATCCGTTGACTCACCTGTCCACATCCGCGCTGAAAAAGTGCCGACACCGGGCCCACCTGACGGTCATATCCGGATCCTGTCCGATTCCCTCTGTTACGTACGTAATGCCTTATGCATAACGTACGTAAAGTGTATAATTTAGCGTACGTAAGTCCTTAAGCTTAGCGTACGTAATGGCCTTCTGTACTTGTCCAAAAACCAACTGTTCCTGTCCGACGTCTCGACATACATAATACAAACATACGGCATACTGAATACAGATACTGGATCCAATAATATTCTCATATGATATACCCAATATCAAAAATTAAAACAACCTGATATACGATATCCTGAAATGTAGTTGTCTACCATATACGACAATTATATAAATACGACTGTCTGAGTTCTCAATTTATTTTATCCATACTGTATAGACACCAAGCTATGCAGTATATCTCAGATAAAATAACGCGAAAAATTTATACTGAAAATCCGGGTATTACATACTACCCCCCTTAAAATAAGTTTCGTCCTCGAAACTTGCAACCCTGTCACCAATAACAGATCAATCCAAAATTTCTAACACATCACGAAAACAATCAATCGTCGCCACAAGCGAATAACCAAAACGATATACTTACAGTTGCGTGAAGCCGATGATCTCCCGTGATACTAGCACACGACTCTCATACGAAGTCTCAACACAACCAACACACACCAGTATCACAAATGGCAATTTGGAAAGATCTCAAAAATTTTGGAAGCTCCAAAAAAAATCGGTTTGACTTAAAAGTCAGAAAATCATTTTCAAAAGCCACACTACTACCGTACTGGTAGAGCCACATAACACACACGCATGGGTTTCACAAAACCCAAGCTCCGATACCATCTTCTGTAACACCCCCAAAACCATCCGGGATATTACAGCACCGTGGGTCCTGCGCCGGAACCCACCAGGCTAAAAACCATTTCAAAAACGTTTAAAAATGCCAAAAGGCCGATGAAGGTAATATTTTAAATACTCAAATATTTTCAAAAGAATAGTTCTCAAATACCGTCATAAAATACCATTTGAAAATAAAGGCGAAGTGCCAAATCTCGACAGTCCAAAATGTACGTTAAGATACCACTTATATCTACCGATAGAATAATTTAGGAAAAAGGGTTTAACGAAATAACCCAAGTTCGCAGAATGCCAAAAGGCCATTTTAAAGTTACTAGTTGGCAAAAATACCGAAAAGCCATTTTGAAATATACACACCTAGCGGATAAAATGCAGTTCAAAAATACACAATTGCAGCGGAATAAAACAATCAGAAAAGAATACTCGATACTCAAAAACATGCCACAACCAGTATCACCCGAGAAGCTCATCCCTTCACGACCGCTACTAGCTCGATCTCCGAGTACCTAAAAATAAAGCCCACGACGGGGTCATCCACAATACTCAATAATGATATCGATCACATCATCATAAATAATTACATACCAATGTAATAATATAGTAAGATACTACAATGTAATCTTACCGTCATAACCTTACCAATCCGTAGCAATCCATAAAAATTCAATGCTTACCATAATCCACATTTCACATTCTCAAATGACGAAACGAACTCCACAACAAACATCTGCACTGTAATCAAACAATACCAAGAATCCTTAAAATATAATCATAGCTGACAAGCACGGAATAATCCAATATGTGCCAAATCCTGTCCGTCGGACTACACAATCAAATCTCAACCTGGATAAACCAATAATACACAGCATATCTGTAGATCAACTATCACATGATAATGATAACAAATCCCGAAACATCGACGTATAGTCCGAATGCTCATACGATCAATAACACTGATCAACCAAAACATCAACCGAGAGTATCATCGACATGATAACTCCAATACGACTAACAAAGGATCAACGATAACCGAGAGTACCCTCAACATGGTAAACTCCCAACACGATCAACATTAACCGAGAATACCCTCAACATGGTAAACTCCAACACGATCAACAAATATCAACAATAACCGAGAATACCCTCAACAAGGTAAACTCCAAACGATCAACAAGGATCAACAATAACCGAGAATACCCTCAACAAGGTAAACTCCAAACGATCAACAAGGATCAACAATAACCGAGAATACCCTCAACAAGGTAAACTCCAAACGATCAACAATAATGGATCTCAAAGAAATAACCCCGACTGCCGAACATACCCCTCAGGCGTATGAACAACCAGTCGCAAACCGTCGAACATATCCAATCATACATGGACTATGAACGACCCAACAATAT
This sequence comes from Orobanche coerulescens, assembly GCA_033398695.1. Lineage (NCBI taxonomy): Eukaryota > Viridiplantae > Streptophyta > Magnoliopsida > Lamiales > Orobanchaceae > Orobanche > Orobanche coerulescens. The sequence continues at coordinate 113,388,877 of CM065809.1, read as the reverse complement.
GGCTCAAAAGATGGACGTCACAGTACGCCCGATCCGGAAATGTGTCCGTGCACATGTCCACCCCGTATATGGAATCCAGGATATACGTGGGACATGTCCCTAATTAACCTCACGAACTACGTCTCGTGTGCACGGTTCAATGCGGAAACACCCACGCATAACCATCATGTGCCCGGCTAAAAATCCTACACAATAACCAATCGGCACGCATATATGACTCTAGATATGTCTCGATCCAACATGACAACGAAACTCAAAGAATCACATTCCAATAAGGATCCAAAGACTCACCGAAGTGAACAATGACAAAGAAAAGTCGACACGACTAATCAATATCCAAAACAACAATCCTGGGATCAGCATCCCCGACAAATGATCAACACGATCAATGATCTCAATACAATCAGCCCTGGGATCATCATCCCTCAACGAAATAATCAATACGAATCCCGATATACGAAATATCATCGTACAATATATACAACAACTCAACATAATAATTATCTTCATAACTGAACAATACTTACATTACCTCAAAGTCGAAGACAATATCCTTTCCACGAACCAACATCCCTGAACGAATACACAGTTATACGAATAATCCCAAAATAGGTATAGTCCATTTATACCAACAAACCACCATCCCGACATCAATGTCGACATGGTAAACCAGTCTCGATATCCGGCATTCCATATCACTGACCAAATATAACTCACATATCCGTATTCGCCAACAATTTAAACCATTTACATTATGATTTAATCCAAACCAAGACACAATATACAAATCATCATCCTGACAATTTATATTTATAATATCATTGCTATATTAATTATAAATGAAATGAAAACGAAGCCATTCATCAAATATTATAAACTGAACAAGTATAACTTGTCTCGATACCGATACCATGAAGCCGTTACCAAAATCCATTGCCTTCGTCTACGAGCTCCTCAGCCCTGACCAAGAGCAATTTACGAACTCTTCAATCTCAACCGCAACACAACGGTCATAATCCACGATCAAAACATCACAACCTATTGCAATAACCGATTAACACGCATTCGATAGAAATCAACAACCGACATACCCAACCAACAAACTCAACGGTTCAACGAAACCTCGATCATACACAAAACCGAACAATATAATTCAAACAATTTCGAACTCATATCCACAATACAAGCCGCAACTCGATAATCAATAAATAACAATCAATAAACCCAACGATTCCACAATATCCCGATTAAACACAAATACGAATAACCAAATCAATCAAACACGAATTCAAAACCACAATACGATTCCACAATCCGAAGATCATATCAATAATCAATTTAACCAAGTGCCTAAGCATTACCGATTCCACATTAAATCTTAAATACGATTACAAGTTTCCTCCTTGTACATTCATAATAAAAATCAATTACCGATTATCATCATCAATCCGGACGATCCGATTAGTTCGACATTATAGGTAATCATATTCCAAGGTGTCAAATAATTCCATTATCCAAATTGAACACTTGTTCAATACGTATGAATTCTCAAACTCAAAAGTGAATCATAATCTTATCAAACCCGGAACCATATTCGTATTCCTATATGAATATTATATCAAAATACATAACTTAGTTCTTTCCATATTCATATCCAAAACACCAACACCTCTTAAACATATTCATCAATTCATATAATCCAAGAGTTCCTTAAGAACACATATTATTCCGACATCACATTCAAAATCCTTAAATGACATAATCCGATGTGTTCTAACATCTAAACAATCCTTATTTATAATTCAAGATGCATATTATCATATCCTCCAATATACGACCTTCCTAACATCAAGAATCACAACATTATTACAAAGAACATCGAGAATACTATGACTCCATAATCATAATAACATAATCAAGACATTGATCATCAATTCATTATCTTCCCTTAACAAAATTCCCGTAAATACCAAGCATCATCACAAAAACTCCAATAACCTGCACCATACGAATTAATCATCGACAACAACATCAAAAATCCGAATTCAAAGAGAGGATTATCCAACATACCTCTTAGAAGATGAAATACACAAGTAAAAACTTGTCTTGATTAACACGGTGAAGAAATCGACGAAAGAAAAGAGTCCCAATCCAACTTCCTTCAAAAAGTTCGTTCCTAAATCACAACGATATCAATTCAATCACAATTCTACGAAAATGTATAGAACTTCCCAAGTTCTACCTATTGAAGCATTTTACCGGACAATATTGAGGGCATAGTCCAATTTAATCGATTAACTGAGAAATTCTCGAATTTGTTCCACAAAACTTCAAGAGTAATGAATGATCTCAATAATACAACCAAGTTCTAACAACAATCTGATTTAAAACGAATGAAATCGGCCAAAACACCACGAAACCTCAAAAGGCCGTCGTAAAATCTCGTTTGAAAGGATAAGGCCTGAAATGCCAGAACACAACAGTTTTAAAACATATGTTAAGTTATCAGTTACACGTACCGACAAAATAGTTTAGAAAACGGTTGCCAAAGTAACCTAAGTTACCAGATACCAAAAGGCCATTTAAAAATACTCACGCAGCGGAAAAGACAAACTATTAAAAATACTCTAGCAGCGGAATACAACAACTGATCAGGAAACTCAATACACAATTACATGCCCTAGCCAGTATCCTCCGGGAAGCTCATCTCTCCACGACCGCTACAAGCTCGATATCTCAAGAAACCTAAAAAGAAAGCCCACGACGGGGTCAGCCATAATATCCAACAATGATAACCGTCACATCACATTAATAATTACATACCAATGAGAATACAAAATAAGAATACGACCAATATAAACTTATCGTCATAACTTTACCAAAATTGACATCTCACACAATACCCAAGGTTCTCAAAACATCATCATAAATCACTGTTACGAAATCTCCTAACTCTGTCCAACCCAAATCCGTCGGGTAACATCATCACATCTCGACACGAAAACCAATTGTCCATCAAAGACAAATACCAAGGGAAATACGGAACATACCTCGAGATGCACAATACCACGACAATCATGTTAGTCTAATCCGAGATTAGATCAATGCAACATACGGGCACGGTCCTAACACAAGACCTACAAATGCATACTCATATGACAACGTCAATATGCTCAAAACAATAACAGTGTATACTCAATGGAAATCCCATGATCCAGCGCCCTCAGCATAGATCTCAAGATGATCCAACTAGATCAACATGAGGCGGATAACAAACAATATACATATGCACAAAAATACATGATAAAATCAATGATGCGAATCCACATGATTCTATCAACACAACACTGGGTAATCTAACGATCCAACGCCCTCAGCATAGATCCCCATGATGATCCCGTCGGACCAACGCATAGTGGACATCCGATCCAGCACCCTCAGCATAGATCACACGATCTCACCGGATAAACCCAACATAAATAATACAATTATGCATACACATATGCAACTCAATATGTTCATCAACATGAACAACATATGAATTAAAAACATGAACGGTACTATGATGAAACAACTAGGACGACTTCATGTTCAGCAACATGAATGACAACCTGCATGATCAACATCATCAATACTAAACCGAATCAAACTAAGATACTTGTCCCGAGTCCTTCAGGAGAAATCTCGATGTCAAATCATTATCGGCGATTATCCTCAACGCTCGGCGATCCCAACGTACCATGGAATATAGGTACTCATATACTCATCTTTATCGCAACGTAACCTTGATACCCGAATATTCCAATAACCGAGATAAAGCATATACATTATGATTTAACTCCCAAAATCGGAAAGACAACATATAATCCGAATCTTCAGAATTTGCAGTAATAATCATTGCTATATGCATTGTAAACGAAATGAAACGGAACCATTCATTAAACATTATAACTGAGCAAGTAATAACTTGCCTCGATACCGATGAAGCCCTCACCAATCCCTTGCCATCGTCTGTAAGTTCCTCGGCCCCGATCAATGCAATCCACGAGCATCCTCGAACTTGACCGTAAGACACGAATCTTATCAATGGTCAATTATCGCAACCTATTGCAATAATAGATTAACAACAGTCCGGTAACAATCAACAACCAACACGACAAATCAATCAATCTCACGGTTTAATGATATCTCGATCATACACAAAACCAAATAATACAACTCAACAAATACGAACTCATATCTACAATACAAACCGCAACTCGACGATCATACTTAACAATTAATACAACCGATCAATAAACCCAAAAGTTCCACAATTATCCCAATTAAACATAAATCCGACAACCCGAATCAATCAATCATGAACTCATTACCACGGTACGTTTCCATAATCCGGTAATCGTATCAACGATCAACTCATCTCGATAACAAGGATTACGTAACACACTCTATTCCGAATTCATACGAATTAACACGATTCCTCTTTGTTTATAATTGTAAATTTCATAGTGGAATAATACTATCGGCATAATCGACAATCCGAACTATCCAAATAGTTCAATACCATTGATAATCTTGTTATAAGATTAACTATAATCTTTCCGGATTCAAAATTGTTATCATGATTCGTATTTCATCAAGAACATACGAATTCTACCACTACAATCAACATAGCATTGGTCTAAATCATCAATTCCATGATTATACTTAAAAACCATCATATATCTCATCAAATTATATAATCCAAGAGTTCCTTAAGAACAAAATTTATTCCGAAATCATGTTCATAATCCATAAAATAACATAATCCGATGTGTTCTTGTAACACCCCGATATATTCAAGAATATTACAGCACCGTAAATCCTTTACATAAGGATTTACAAATCTGAAGAAATGAAAAGACAATAATAGATACCAACGTATGAAAGTAACTAAAATAAAATACAACAGTTCTGACCAATACTAAAAATACAAATGTCCAAAGGAAAAGTATTAATACATCACCAAATCCAAATCATCACAAAGGACGACGTACTCGAGTACTTATTAAAACGATACAAACAATGCATAAATAAACCCTACGAATATCACTGCACTTTGTCGTCATGCAACTCCAGTGTTTGTTTCCCCGCTCTCCTGGATCCTGAACATAAACAAATGTTCACCCCGGAAGGGGTTAGCACAACGATGCTAGTACAAGTACCACAACATATTATTCAACATCTCACGAAGAATAATAATAACATAAATGACAAAAGAACCAATGAGTCTTCTCCTGCGAGAAAATCAATAATAACATACACACATGATAATCACAACATGATATCACAACATACACATGGTAATTCCGATGATCCAGCGTTCACTGCCTAGACCCCCCGATGATTCTGTCAAACCAACCCGAGGTGGAAAAACCCGTCCGATAATCCAGCGAACGCTAGCATAGATCCCCCGATGATCCCGTCGGACCAACACGAGGTGGACATACAACATCGACATACATGTACAACAATATGTATAACATCAATACATAAAATAATTAAGGTACTTGCCTCGATTCGAAGACAAGAATAATACTCCCACGAATAACAAAACATTCGAAGGTCGCTCCCTTCGATCAATCACGTTGCTAAGCTCAAACCTTAACAAAAGAAATAATATAGAATTCATCTCACGTCGTACGAATGTCTAACAATCCAAATTACGGTCAAAAGTTCATAAAACGTAATCTGCCTGACTTGCTTAACGTACGTTACGTACCTTTGGTAGCGTATGCTAAGCCTACTAGTTAGTGCAGGTAAGCTACGAAGTCTAGCGTACGCTAACTATGCATTGTCAGTCCTTCACTGATCAGTCGACTAACTCGTCTGATGGTATAACGTACGTTACGTACCAAACGTAGTGTACGCTAACTATGCCCGATAGCGTACGTTAACTACATAGCTTATCGTACGCTAAGCATGCATGGCAGTTTCTCACTGGGCAGACGACTGTTCTAACTGTGGTGAAGCTTACGAAATCCACAGTGATTAACGTACGATTATGAATGATCTTACGGATTCACACATCTTTGAATTTAAGGAATTGAATATCATCACGACACTTATATTCAATCTCGATTATCATTCTCATGTGAAGTTCGGTGATCTCAGGCTGATGCATTAGATTCCATTATCATCATTACATTCAGACTACATCTAAAGAACTAATAAATCCAACTTATAAGAGAGGATACAACCTTCGATGATTCTTTCTTAAGTCCGTTTAACAAAAGTGATATCAACTCCAAGTATACGATTAATATGGCAACATTATTCAATACGGATAATCAATCTCAGAATATTACTCTCATTATTGACGTAATAGGATTCCAACATGATGTTTCAACAACGATATCTTAAGCATAATCATTCCAACTTCTAAACATGATGTTGTTTGAATAATTCATCAATGGAACTCAATATCTTGATAGCATACTCATCATATCCTTAAGAACACGAATTCAACGTTGGAGATAGTATTAACATACCTTAAGATGAAGAAAACACTGAGGCAATAGGTAGACTTCAACTCCGGTTGCTTGTGTGACAATCCAAGATGAGTCTCTACTTCAAGGATCAAGTATGAGTAATCTCCAATCTTCAATGATCAAGTTGAGATGGTTTAAATGTGTTTAAGAAGGAGGGGAGGCTATCTGGACTTCCAAGAAACGAAGGACAAGTGAAGAAAATGTAAACAAAATAAAATGGGGTGCTGTCCCTTTTATAATATTTCTGTACGCTAGCTGTTTAGCGCACGCTACCACAATGTCCTTAGCGCACGCTAACGAGCATTGACTCCAATACTGTCCAGGTTCATCCGCGGGGATCTTATCTAGACCCATGTCCGGCTGGCACATGTGACAGCCGCCTAGCTCAATTATTGGCTGTGACATTCGTAACGTACGCTAACTCCGATAGATAACGTACGTTAAGCTATCCTTGATAACGTACGTTATCACGTATTTGCATGGGCCATGTTGCCATACTCATGTACAAGGATACAAATACGAGAAATATCATACTTCAATTATCGATACCACAATTCTGAATAATACAGGGTTCAAATACAGATGAAATACTCAATAATAAATCCGGATATTACATACTCTCCTACTAAAAAGGAGTTTCATCCCAAAACTCAAAACGAAAATAACTCTGGATATCTGGACTTCATGCTATCTTCCGTTTCCCAAGTGGCTTCTTCCACTCCGTGACGTGACCACTGAACCTTGACCAAAGCGATTGGTTTGTTCCTCAAGTGCTTAACTCGACTCTCGAGTATCCTGCTCGGTCTCTCTTCAAACGTGCCATCCTGTGCTACTTCGATCTCGCCGAAATCAATGACATGACTAGGATCTGGTATATACTTCTGTAACTGGGATACGTGGAACATGTTATGAACGTGGCTCAATGACGGCATTAATGCCAATTTGTATGCCAATTCTCCAACTCTTTCAAGAATCTCAAACGGTCCGATATATCTCGGACTCAACTTCCACTTTCTTCTGAAATGAAAGATTCCTCGAGTAGGAGAAACTTTTAAAAGCACGTGATCTACAGTACTGAACTCCAATGGGCGACGGCGTATGTCTGCGTAAGATTTCTGTCGACTCTGGGCGGTCAACAGCCTTTCGTGAATCAAGGCTATCTTATCTCGTGTCTGCACGATCAATTCCAGTTTCGACCCGATCAAGTCTGATGAATCGTCCCAACATAGGGGCGATCTGCATCTCCTCCCGTATAATGCCTCAAACGGTGCCATCTTAATAGAAGCATGCCAACTATTGTTGTAGGTAAATTTAATTAATGGTAGATGAACTTCCCAGTCAGTTGACCAATCTAAGGCACAAGCCCTTAGCATATCTTCCACTGTTTGAACAGTCCTCTCGGATTGTCCATCTGTCTGTGGGTGATAAGCTGTGCTGAAGTTCAATTCGGTCCCCAAGGCTTTATGAACTGCTTTCCAAAAATGCGATACAAAGCGACCGTCTCGGTCAGAAATAATAGTCTTCGGCGTGCCATGCAATCGGACTATCTCTGTAATAAACACTCGTGCCAACTTCTTGGGTCCCCACGTATCCTTAATGCCTAGAAAATGATCCGATTTGGTTAGACGATCAACTATCACCCAAATCATGTTCATTCTTGTCTTGGTTCTCGGCATATTAGTGATAAAGTCCATCGATATGTCCTCCCACTTCCATTCAGGAATCGGGAGCGGCTTAAGCATTCCGGCATGTCGTTGATTCTCGATCTTAACCTGCTGACAAGTCAAACATTTCGAAACATAATCCGCTACATCTTTCTTCATGTTGCCCAACCAAAAGTTCTGCTTCAAGTCCTTATACATCTTACTAGTGCCCGGGTGGATAGAATAGGGCGTGCTGTGAGCTTCCTTCATAATCGTATGTTTCAGAACATCGACATCGGGAACGCAAAGTCGGTTCTGAAATCTCAAAACTCCATCATCATGAATTATAAATCCTGGGGATTTCCTTTGTTTACTTCATCGTGCAACTGAATCATCAAAAAATCATCCAACTGCTTAGATTTGATTTGTTTGGTTAACAATGAAGTTATTTCCATCACGCACAATTGTCCCTGGACTCTTTGCAACCATACTTCAATTCCCTCTCGAATCAATTCCCTTTGAATGCTGAGCTGGGAGGTCAGAGTCTCCAGCATCTGAATAGAAATAGGCTTGTGGCTAAGTGCACCGGCCACTACATTTGCTTTGCCTGGATGATAAAGAATCTCCAAGTCATAGTCCTTAATAAGTTCCAGCCATCTTCTTTGCCTCATGTTCAAATCTTTCTGACTGAAGATGTATTTGAGACTCTTGTGATCTGTAAAGATCTGACAGTGAGTCCCGTACAGGTAATGTCTCCAGATTTTCAAAGCAAAAACTACTGCTGCCAGCTCCAAATCATGCGTTGGGTAATTCACTTCATAAGGTTTCAGCTGTCGTGACGCATAAGCGATCACCTTATCATTCTGCATCAATACGCATCCGAGTCCTTGGTTCGAAGTATCACTGTAAACTATAAATCCTCCAGTTCCCTGTGGGAGTGCTAAATCGGTGCCGTCGTCAATCTTTTCTTCAATTCATCAAAGCTATTCTAGCACAACTCATTCCACTCAAACTTTTGAGTTTTCTGCAGTAGTCGAGTAAGTGGGCGGGTAATTTTGGAAAACCCTTCCACGAACCAACGATAATATCCAGCAAGTCCTAAGAAACTCCGAACTTCTTTCACGTTCTTTGGAGGCTTCCAATCTATAACTGCTTCGATCTTCTGAGGATCTACTCGGACTCCTTCAGCTGATACCACATGGCTAAGGAACATTACTTCCTTTAGCCAGAATTCACACTTAGAAAGTTTGGCGTACAATTGTTCATTTCTCAACAGGTCTAACACAATCCGTAAATGTTGCGCATGCTCTTCCAGGCTCTTAGAATACACCAGAATGTCATCAATGAACACAACCACAAATTTATCCAAATACTCGATGAACACTCGGTTAATCAATTGCATGAATACAGCAGGTGCGTTAGTGAGACCAAACGGCATCACTACAAGCTCATAGTGTCCGTAGCGAGTTCTGAACGCTGATTTCGGAACATCAGATTCCTTAATCCTCAGCTGATGATATCCTGATCTCAGATCAATTTTAGAGAACACTGTTGCTCCTTGTGACTAGTCAAACAAATCATCAATCCGTGGCAATGGATACTTGTTCATAATCGTCATCTTGTTCAGCTCTCGATAGTCAATACACAGTTGAAGCGATCCATCCTTCTTCCGGACAAAAAGAACTGGTGCTCCCCAGGGCGAAATGCTTGGCTGGATATAGCATTTGTCCAGTAACTCCTCAAGTTGCTTTTTCAGTTCGTACATCTCAGTAGGTGCCATACGATACGGCGCTTTAGAAATTGGTGTAGCTCCGAGTTCCAGCTCGATGGTGAATTCTACATTCCATCGTGGAGGTAGTCCAGGTAACTCGTCAGGAAATACATCCGGAAATTCGTTCACAACAGGAATGGATGAAAGTTCCACAATTTCGTCTTCTTTCTTCATTGCATAGCACCAGTATCCGGTACAGCCCTATTTCAACAATTTGATAGCTTTCATCGCCTTGTTAATCTTTCCTGAGCTTCCTGGTTTCCATCCTTCAAACAGTATTTCGGAACCATCGTCAGCGATCAGCGAGATATTCCTCTTTTGGTAGTTTACAATAGCTCCATATCGATTACGCCAATCATCTCCGAGTATCAGGTCGTCTCCTTGCATTTCTATCAAAATCAGATTAGAGAGCCACTCTCTGCCTCCAAATGATATAGGGAAATCTCTAGTTTCTAAGTTTCCAACAATCCTCTCCCCACTCGGTAAACCCACAACATAAGGCTCACAATTATGAAAACCAGAAATATTCAAACGATTTACACAAGACAAGGATATAAATGAATGCGTAGCTCCTGTATCGAATAAAACACTAACTAGTTGTGAAAGAATCTTGACAGTACCTGATGCAATAGCAGCATCCTGGTCGTTTGCTCTCCTCATCTGGTACAGACGTGGGGGAATGGCTCCAGCACTTGATGTCCCCTTTCGGTCCCACTGTCCTCTGCCTCGTCCGCGGCCAAAATTCTGAGGCATCTGAACACTTTGCTGCGTCTGTTGGATACTGGCTTCCTTCTAAACTGGCTGTGGTGTACGGGCTCTAAAAGATTTTGCATCCTCTTCACAGAACACCGCACGATGTCCTTCTCGACCACAATCAAAACAAGTCACGGCAGGTAGGGGGCAATTCCATCGATAGTGCCCTGTCTGGGCACAGTTAAAGCATTTCCTGGTGACATCCGTCGTGGTTGATGCTGCTCCGAAGTTCTTTCCGCTCTTATATGGGTGCGGAGGTTTCTTGAAAGAATGAAAGGTTGACTGGGCCTTGCGGGGCCCACTACTCTTGTGCTCTGTGAAACTACCGGAGACTTTCTGCTTCTTGGACTCTGCCAACTTCTCCATTGCTGTTTCCTTGATTTCATACGCCAACGCTTTATCCTGGTATTGACAGAGAGTGGTACATTCAAAACTGTACATGTACCTATGGATTTCTGGTTTCATTCTCATATCAAAATGGATCATCATTTCTGCATCTGTTCTGACCATATGTCGAACAAATGCCAGCTGCTGGTTAAACGTCTTAATTTCCTGAGATACTGGCACATCTGAAGGCTGAGCGGAGAAAACTCCCGAACCTTGGCTTCCCTCACAGGACGAGGGCAAGACTGAGCTTCCATCATCAATTTAAATTCTGTCCAATCAGCATCATGGTCTACAGGCCGGATGGCTTCCCACCATTCGGATGCTTCTCCTATCAGAAAGTACTAAGCAATAGAGGCTCTCTGGTCGTCAGGGCAATTAATCCCGGCAAAAATTTTCTCTAGTTCCTTCAGCCAATGATCCCAGGTGGGAGTCTCAGAAATACCGTCAAACTTAGGTGGTTGCATCTTCGCCACCTCTTGCAGCCATCGGTCGACTCGATTTCCCATGTCTGGGATACCTTGCTATCGATCTCCCTGCTGTATTCCCACCACCACCTGCATCCGGTCCACAACCTGGGCAAACTGAGTAATCTGGTTCACTACCTGACGAAGGATTTCGAGCACAGTAGGTTCCGGTTCATTATTAATAGATCTTTGTGGCTCGCCCGAGCTGTGGCTGGCCTGATTAGAGGGCGAAGCTTCTTTTTTCAGCATTCCTTCTTCCGCGTCCGCGACCGCGACCACGTCCATGTCCACCTCTCAACATACTGTAAGCATAAATACTCAATATACAAGAAACAATATCATTCAAATGTTCAAGTATAAAGAGATACAACATGTAAAGTACAAGATAAAGTTTAGGAACTTACAACCACTGCTCGCATGAAGACGTAGGCAGTACAGTGATGTTATTCGCGGCCGGTTACTTCAAAAGACATATATGACCCCTATTTTAACCCAATGGCCAAGATATCCATAATCTTAGCTCCGATATCATATTCTGTAACACCCCCGATATATTCAGGAATATTACAGCGCCGTAAATATTTTACATAAGGATTTCTAAGGCTGAAGAAATGAAAAGACAATATCAGATACCAACGTATGAAAGTAACTGAAATAAAATACAACAGTTCTGACCAATACTGAAAATACAAATGTCCAAAGGAAAAGTATTAATACATCACCAAATCCAAATCATCACAAATGACGACATACTCGAGTACTTATTAAAACGATACAAACAACAGACAAATAAACCCGACCGAAACATCACTCTGCACCCTCGTCGTCATGCAACTCCAGTGGTTGTTTCCCCACTCTCCTGGATCCTGAACATAAACAAATATTCACCCCCGAAGGAGTTAGAACAACGATGCTAGTACAAGTACCACAACATATTATTCAACATCTCAGGAACAATAATAATAACATAAATGACAAAAGAACTAATGAGTCTTCTCCTACGAGAAACTCAATAATAACATACACACATGATAATCACAACATACACATGGTAATTCCGATGATCCAGCGTTCACTGCATAGACCCCCCGATGATTCCGTCAAACCAACCCGAGGTGGAAAAACCCGTCCGATAATCCAGAGCACGCTAGCATAGATCCCCCGATGATCCCGTCGGACCAACACGAGGTGGACATACAACAACGACATACATGTACAACAACATGTATAATATCAATACATAAAACAATTAAGGTACTTGCCTCGATTCGAAGACAAGAATAATACTCCCACAAATAACAAAACGATCGAAGGTTGCTCTCTTCGATCAATCACGTTGCTAAGCTCAAACCTTAACAAAAGAAATAATATAGAATTCATCTCACGTAGTACGGATGTCTAACAATCTAAATTACGGTCGAAAGTTCATAAAACGTAATATGACTGACTTGCTTAACGTACGTTACGTACCTTTGATAGCGTATGTTAAGCCTACTAGTTAGCGCACGTAAGCTACGAAGTCTAGCGTACGCTAACTATACATTGTCAGTCCTTCACTGATCAGTCGACTGACTCGTCTGATGGTATAACGTACGTTACGTACCAAACGTAGCGTACGTTAACTATGCCCGATAGCGTACGTTAACTACATAGCTTAGCGTACGCTAAGCATGCATGGCAGTTTCTCACTAGGCAGATGACTGTTCTAACTGTGGTGAAGCTTACGAAATCCTCAGCGATTAACGTACATAATCTCCATACATATCATGTTCATACGATTATGAATGATCTTAGGGATTCACACATCTTTGAATTTAAGGAAATGAAAATCATCATGACACTTATATTCAATCTCGATTATCATTCTGATGTGAAGTTCGGTGATCTCAGGCTGATGCACTAGATTCCATTATCATCATTACATTCAGACTACATCTAAAGAACTAATAAATCCAACTTATAAGAAAGGATACAACCTTCGATGATTCTTTCTTAAGTCCATTTAACAAAAGTGATATCAACTCCAAGTCTACGATTAATATGGCAATGTTATTCAATACGGATAATCAATCTCAGAATATTACTCTCATCATGGACGTACACTAGTACAAATTTCCCCTTTACTGACACTAAAATAGCGTCAGTAATTAATTTTACTGACACCTTGTAATAGTGTCAGTAATGCTAAAGCCAGAAAATACTGACACTAATTTTTAGTGTCAGTAATACAAGAGTTAATAAATACTGACACTAAAATAGCGTCAGTATTTTTTTTACTGACACTAAAATAGTGTCAGTAATTAATTTTTTACTGACACTAAACATTAGTGTCAGTATGTTCTGGCTTTAGCATTACTGACACTATTATAAAGTGTCAGTAAAAATAATTACTGACACTATTTTAGTGTCAGTATATGCTCATATTTGTGAAAAAAAATTATTTTTATCTCAATTCTATTTTTATGAATACTACATTTTTTGTTTAATTACATGAAAAAAAATACCATAAATTGAAATTTTCAAACAGACAATTCAATTATAAAACATCCCAAATGCAATGCACTTAAAAAGAGCAATACAAAACCAAGCATCCTGAGCCATCAAAATACAATCAAAATACTAAACTACCAACAAAACACCTCAATCAAGTATACTAATCAAGCATTCAACTTAACTACTAACAAAACACATAATCAACCAAATTTCGCAACAAATGTGCTGCCAAACCTCACAAAAAAAAATTCCTCCAGCTCTAACAATCTCCATCAACACAAAAACAATGGATTTTAAGCATACAATGCAAAATACAATGATAACCATCAGCAACATCAATCTGTCCCACCACACCTACATGCTCAACAACTTCAAATTTTTCCCACCTGTACAAGTGTAAAGAATCAATTAACATACTATATCTAACTAATGTTCCATAGATATTCAGAAGAATTTTGTATATAAATGACTCATATTAAAATTACCTCATGATTGTAAGTTGTAATTAACTTGGCAACATATGTAGCCCATCGATCACGTAGTTCCGAAAGATCTTTCATGCTGTAGTTATCGATTCCCTTGAACTGACATTTCAAATTCACAAAAATAAGAGTGTCAACAGAATATTGAAGCATTTGTAAACTTAATAAGATTGAGCAAACAGACCAGATTTTCGAAATTATGCAGACCAGATTTTCGCAATTATGCAGACCAAATTTTTGCAATTACAGACCAGATTTTCGCAATTATGCAGACCAGATTTTCGCATTTGTAAACTTAATAAGATTGAACTTAAAAATCAAAATATCTAAGTAATTGACAGAGAGAACTCGCGAATCGGCTGTAGTTATCATTCCTGGAAGTAACTTGATTATCGAACTTAAAAATCAAAATATCTAAGTAAATGTCAACAACCTTCAATGGAAGATTTCTGACAATAAGCTTCCACTTCTGAGTTTTAGAGCCCTGGGACGACACATATAACATTCAGAAAAAAAATTCTTGGTGAAAAATCCAGAAGAAACTCATGATTGAAGCAATAAGTGGCAACCAACAACTATAAACGTCTAAGCTACAAAACATAGAGGCTATGGAACTCTCTTATATGGACAAAGGTCAGAACAAGTTCAAAATCAAAGATAATACCAACCACCATGCAATCTAAAATTCAGGTGGCAAACATGTCATCGTTTTTCCTGCAAAATAGACAACACTATGGAGATTGGTGGGAAAAAATTTCTGTTCAAGTGCTGCATATCTTATTCATTCTCTCCTTTTTTCCTTTTCATTAATAAATTGTTAATAGACCAAAAGAAAACATCGTTTCGGCATGTCTAAGAATCAATACACTCGACCATGAAAATGCATATGGTTGATAAATTACCTGGAGAAGAATATCAAGAGAATACTTGGTATAATCATTGGGATCAGTGAGACCCATCAAAAAAGTTGGTACAAGAGCAGATATTTCTGGATTTTTTATCACACTTCCAACCTAAGAAAACTATCTGTCAAAATATGACTAATACAAATGCAGTAAGTGAACATTAGATAATTATTATTTTACTTGCTGGAGGGCCGTTTGCCCAACCGACTGAACTTTGGGGTGAGTATCCGTGAGAACCTAGATATAGTTGAGAAAATAGCTCAACTACACCAACTCATAAGCATGCATAAAATAAAGAAACAACCATGTTAAAGCAAGAGATATATTTATGTCATTGCACAAACCTCGGTCAACTTTGGCACAATCTTGGGAAGACATCGAGAGAGTTGTTGTGGAGCACAAGAAGCCATAGCACCTAGTAGTTGTACACCGCCCGCTTCGTTCTCCAAGCTCTATCTTCAAGGCCCCGACATAAGAAGCATAATAGTTAAACCTTGAGTCACATGCCGCACAATATGGGACTGATTACTTATACTCTCTTTTTCTTCCTCAAGTGATTGCTACCGTGAAGCACCAACTAGAGAAAGAAAATAACACTTAAGAAATTGTCAAGGTTGTAAACCCAAATAAACCAAAGGGGAGAAAGGATAAAGGATAACAACGCTAACTCTTACAAAAACGGTTATTAAGACAAACTTGTAATTCTTAGCATTGCCGAAACGATATTTTCTTTTGGTCTATTAACAATTTATTAATGAAAAGGAAAAAAGGGAGAGAATGAAGAAGACATGCAAAGACTTGAATGTAAATTTTTCCTACCAATCTCGATAGACCAAAAGCGCATCAACAAAGATCCTTCCTAAGCTCATCGCTTTTCCCGCAAAATCAATACCTAGCTTACTTGATGTCAAATGAAAACTAAAACAACTATCACAGGACAATAATCAGCTACTAAATTTCAGAAAGAAAACAGGTAATCCTCTTGATATAAGAGTGAACTCAGTATACATTTCAACCTAAGAACTGTGCCTTGCGAATCGAAGTAATTAAGCCTCTCTTATCAGATTGCTGGGCATGTATTTCTAGTGTTGCATAAACAACTTTCTTGCAGAAAATCCCAATGGAATACACCCCTCAATTACCATTTCTTGATTCAACAAACAAAAAATGCCCCCCTACGTGCAAAAATTAAAAGATAAAAACCTGCACTAAACCATCATGCCACAACATTTAAAATAGAGCAACATCCGATTCACGCTCTACAATGAACTGCATAACACCAAACAAAAAGCAATTTGCATCCCACTACTTCCCCACAAAATACACAAAATATGACATCATAATTTCATAGATATATGATATCCAGCAATTTGGGACCATGAAGGATGCTCCTGCATAAGCAAAATACTCAAAAAGAAAAACAAACACTGAAGAAAAAAACATGAGGTCGACATATGATTTGTCATAAACTTGTAACTGATACTACCAGTTATGCTGTTTAAGGAGCTGCGCATTACTTACAAAATGAAAAATGCAGCTTCAAAACAGCACGGACGAGTTCTTACGGTATTCAATAACAGTACATCAAACCAAGAAAATTATGACCCGCTGTCATTAAATAAGACAGACCAGAGTAGATATAGATAGATAACGAACCCAAATTCTTGTCAAGGGTTTTGGAGAATTGATGAATCGCCGGCGGAACCTTCAATCGCTCCTTCAAGATCCTCTTCATTCTCTGGATCCTCACACCTTTCGGCCATTTCGTAAACCTGCGAAGATCCTTCTTGGGTGGTAGTGCACCTCCTATACCAAACTGCTTTGGCCTTTTCTCGAACAGAGGATTTACGACTTTCTCCGCCTTCTTCTTAGCAGCGGCCGGCAGCTTTACGCCCTTCTTTGGAGCCTGAAAAATGATGGCATTCAAAGAAAAAGAATTAGGAAAAAAAATAGGAAGCACATCACCATCGTGGGTAGAGATTAGAGTGGATTTTTACCATTTCCCTGTAGAGATTAGAGTAGATAATATTTCCATGAAGCTTCCTCAACTGGTCCAAAAATGCACTCCCATTACCTAAACGATTTGTAAGGGATTCCATACTCATAATTCACGAAGAAACTCCCGAAACCCGTCTACGTTTCACGAAAATACAAGGGTAAACAACTAGAGGTTGGAAAATCACCCAAACCCTCACACGTCCGAACACGGCACAAACCAATCCGTAAAATCATAGGAAAAGCATGTATACGGGGTAGATATATCATAATCTCAAGATTCTCAAGCTTCAAACCAGATAAATCGAACGAATCTAAGAAAAAACCCAAAATTTCCAAACATAGGGTTCTAAGGATTTTTACCTTGATTTGGACGATAGAATGGATTAGATGTTGTTAAATCCTTGTTCTCCAACCAACGATGTTGATATCTGAAGAAAGATTGCCTTCGAACTCTCCAGATCGCTGAAACCCGTTGCTCTCAATCGGTATAATGAGAAGAATCGGAAAAATGACGAAATGGAAGTCAACTGTCCAATATATACTCGCCCAGTCTAGCGCACGCTATGCCTCCAATATTAGCATGCGCTAGCGAGGTCACCGGGTAGTCTAGTGGCTTCTGTCGGCCCCGTTAGCGTGCACTAATCGCCTTCCTTTAGCGTGCGCTAGCCAAAAATGGTGTCCAGAAATCGGAGTCCAGAACCTACTGTCCTCTGCCCTGCTCAAGTCTTAGCGTGCGCTACCGCAATAGCATAGCATGCACTACGTTTCCCTCATAGCGTGCGCTAGCCGAAGCCTAGCGTACGTTACCTGATAGTCCAGAAAACCTAACAACTTCACTGCCTCTGCCAACTCAGCCCATTAGCGTGCGCTACGGAAGTATTAGCGCGTGCTACTACTCATGAATAGCGTGCGCTAGCTAACTCCTAGCATGCGCTAATTGCTAGTCCAGAGAGCAGAATAAGTTACTGGTTCCAACCTGACTGGTCCCATAGCGCGTGCTACGGCTCAAAGCTAGCGTGCGCTACTCAAGGAGAATTAGCATGTGTTAGCCTAGGCCTAGTGTGCGTTATTTCTCTGACCCAGAACACTTCCGCAAGGTCCAAACAACACGATAAAGATACAAACAAGGTATGAAACTCTATAACAATATCAACAACCTCACAAAGAGTTCACAGAGCGACAAAATAGGAAGAAAGGCAAAGTCAAACAGTCAATAAAAGTATGGGTATTACACTTGGTGACACCATAAAAGAAGGAAATAAAACTTCTGATCAAGATAAGGCAACGACTATGATATTTCTCCGCCATCACCTTGATTAAGGGCTCAAAACTGAATACTTAACTATAAAGGATCCATCAACCCTTTGTAAAGATTTGAAGGAAAAATATGACCACCAAAAAATAGTGATACTACCTAAAACTCGCTATGATTGGATGCTTTATAAAAGTGTAAGCGAGTATAATTCCGTAATATTTAAGATCACTTCTCAATTGAAGTTATGCGGTGAAAATATCACTGATAAAGATATATTGGAGAAAACATACTCCACTTTCCATGCAAATAATATACTCCTGCAGCAGCAATATCTTAAATGTGGGTTCACCAAATATTCTGAACTTATTTCGGTCATGCTTCTTGCCGAACAAAATAATGAACTTTTGATGAAAAATCATCAAGCCCGTCCAACTGGCTCAACACCATTCCCAGAAGTGAAGGTTGTGACTAGTAATGATCATGGACAAAGTAAGCAATTTGGATAGGGACGAGGGCGTGGGCATGGATTTGGACGTGGTCTTGGACATGACCGTGGGTGTGATTTTGGATATGGTCGGTGGCCATAATCACCAAAATTTCTCAAACTTTAAAAGGAAGCCTTACCACCAGAAGTGGACAAAAAATGAGGAAAGGCTTAAGGGAAGTACAATGGTTAAAAGAGATGAAAGTACTTGTCACCATTGTGGAATGAAGGGACAATGGAGCCGTACCTGTCGTACCTCCAAGCATATTGTGGATCTTTATCAGGCTTCTTTAAAAACCGTTGAGACTAATCTTACCAAACAAAGTGAATTGGGTCTTACCCATCTTGAAGCTCACCTTAAGGTGAAGATCATATTGATCCATCAGCCTTTACACATATGGAAGTTAGTGATTTCTTTGAAGATGAGAATGTGGAGTTGACCAAATCTGGTGGTGGCTATATTTAAGTCATATGTTAAGATCTTATTAAGTTTCTAAATTTATGCTTGAACTTTTAAGTTTTAATGTTGGAACTATATGTTTGTTTGAACTATGATCATTATCCTTATCTGTTACTTATGTTATTCCATTTTACTATCAATTAAGCATTTGAAATATGTCTAATTGATAATTTTTTGTTTTTGAAGAAACAGGTCAGCAGCCTCTCATCATGTGTTGCAACAGATGAGGAATCAATTTGTTTGGCAGGTAGTGCAACAACACATACAATATTAAAAAATCAAAAATATTTTTCGCATCTAACACTAGCTAAAGCTAATATAAACACAATATCTGGCGCATCATATCTTATTGAGGGCTCCGGAAGAGCAAATATAATGTTACCTAATGGTACACAATTTATAATTGATGATGCAATGTTTTCCACTAGATCAAAAAGAAATTTTTGAGTTTCAAAGATATTTACGTCGAAATGGTTATCATATTGAGACAACAAATGAAAATAACAATGAATATTTATAGATAACTTCGATTGTCTCAGGGGGGAAGAAAATAATGGAAAAGCTCCCATCATATCAATCTGGATTGTATTATACTTTCATAAATTCAGTTGAGTCATATATGGTGATAAACAAAAATCAATGGACCCGGCAAATTTTATTATATGGCATGATCGTTTGGGCCATTCGGGTCATGTAATGATGCGAAGAAATATAGAAAATTCAAATGGGCATTCTCTAAAGAACAAAGTTATTCCTTTGCCGGAAGATTTTTCATATGTTGCTTGCTTTCAAGAAAAGTTAATAATGAAGCCATATCATTTAAAAGTTGCAATCGAATGTCCAATATTTTTGGAGCGAATCCAAGGAGATATATGTGGACCTATTATCCCATCAAATGGGTCATCTCAGTACTTTATGGTACTTGAAGATCGACATGGTGGTCGCATGTTAGTTTGTTATCCACTCGTAATGTTGCATTTGCAAGACTTCTTACTCAAATAATTCGATTAAGAGCACAATTTCCCGATCATAATATAAAGGAAATTCGAATGGATAATGGAGGAGAGTTTGCATCCCAATCTTTTAATGATTATTATATATCAATTGGGATTAAAGTGGAACATTCTGTTGCTCACGCGCACACTCAAAATGGTCTAGCCGAATCTTTCATTAAGAGGCTAAAATTGATTGCTAGACATTTACTTATGAGAACAAATTTACCAAATTCTGCTTGGGGACATGCAATAATGTATGCAGCGTCTCTAGTTAGATTAAGACTGATTGCTTATCAGAAATATTCCCCTTTGCAGCTTGTGAATGATCATGAACCAAATATATCTCATTTAAGAGTTTTTGAGTGTGCAGTTTATGTTCCTATATCTCCTCCACAACGAACAAAAATGGGACCCCAAAGAAAATTAGGGGTATATGTTGGGCTTGATTCTCTCTTAGTTATTAAATATTTAAAGCCCATGACTCGTGATTTATTAAAAGCAAGATTTGCTGCTGCCAATTTGATGAGACAATTTTTTTAGCCAATGGCCATGGGCAATAAACGGAATTGAGAGTTTCCGGTGGTGATCTGATCTGAGTGGCGAAGATTTGGCATCAGACACATTTTCGAACGAGTGCGATGTCGTCTTTTTTGAGGTTTGGCCAGCAATATCCTTGTCGAATTAGTTTAAAGCGAACTTTTGGCCTCCTGAGAGGTTGCCGCATATGCCCTCATGCACCTCCCTGAGGGCATAGTCGGACTCGGACAGACATCTTAGTAGTGTGACCTAGTAGCCTCGCTTGTATAAGGTGCCCTCCAAAATGGTAAATCGAGATGATTGAGTTCGGATTGTTCTAGCTTGGGCTCGATCCTCTGGTAAGATGTCGTTTTGGAGGTATTGAATTATGGGGTGCATCCATACTTGGGACTCTACCTATTCAGCTATTTGGATTTCTGCCATCTCCAGGGCCGACGAGACATGATATCCGATGGGGGAGATAATCCAAAATTTGAAAGAGAAAGACAAGAAGTTTTGTGGAATGCAGTATCTCTGTCTCATTATGATCCTCGAACAAATCAGTGTGAACTTGAAGTTCAAATGATTATCCACCTACAAGATGTGGAAAATAGATTGCCTCATACATTTACTGATGTCAAGACAGTGACAAAGCCACATATATCAGCTATCAATGTTCCTTGTAAAATTAAACTTCCTGATGTATAAAATAAAATATTACTAGCAAAAGAGTCTAATGCACGCCAGAAGCATGGTAGACCTATTGGATCCAATGATAAAAATCCAAGAAAAATAAGGAAACTTGATAAGCAAGATGGTACATCAAATGACATCATTCCAAAAATTATAGATTTGATTACTGATGAGACGCCTTCAAAGGATGATCAAACACCTGAAATTGATGATAACGAAGAGATCTCTATAAACTACACCATTTCACGAAAGATGTGGAATAGAAAAGAAATAATCATGGATGATATATTTGCATATGCAACTCATCTTGGTATTACTGAAGAATCGAGGATCATGAACCTAGATCGATCTATGAATGTAAAAGATGAAATGATTGGCCAAAACGGAAAGATGCTATTGAGGCATAATTGAAATCACTTGAAAAACGTCAAGTTTTTGGACCAATTTTTTAAACACCTGCAGGTGTGAACCCCGTTGGTTATAGATGGGTTTTTGTGCATAAAAGAAATGAGAAAATTAAGTTATATGATACAAAGCACGCCTTGTTGCACAAGGATTCTCACAAAGACCGGAAATTGATTATGAAGAGACTTATTCACTGGTAATGGATGCAACGACATTCAGATTTTTACTAAGAATGTCAATTTTAGAAGGGCTTCGAATGAACTTAATGGATATTGTGACTACCTACTTATATGGGACACTTGACAATGATATCTACATGAAAATTCCTGAAGGATTGAAAATGCCTGAATCATGTAACTCAAAACCCCAAGAGGTGTACTTAATTAAATTACAAAGATCCTTGTACGGGTTGAAACAACCAGGAAAGATGTGGTATAATCGTCTACCTTTTGAAAGAATGATATGTTAATAATGTAATATGTCCATGTGTCTTTATTAAAAGGACAAAAGGTGGATTTACTATTATTGCAGTTTATGTTGATGATTTGAACATCATTGGGACTCCTGTTGAACTTGATGAGACGATTGCATATCTGAAAAGGGAATTTGAAATGAAAGACTTGGGTAAAACAAAACTTTGCCTTGGTTTTCAAGTCGAACATTTATCAAAAGGAGTCTTTGTTCATCAGTCATCATATATTGAAAAGATCCTCAAACGGTATGTTATGGATAAATCATACCCTGTGAGTACACCTATGGTTGTACATTCACTTGAAGAGAAAAAAGATCTATTTCGTCCAAGAGAAAATGGAGAAGAACTTCTTGGTCCTGAAGTACTATGTCTTAGTGAAATTGGTGCACTAATGTATCTTGCCAATTATACATGCCCTGATATTGTATTTTCTGTTAATTTAATGGCAAGACATAGTTCTACTTCAACAAGAAGACATTGAACTGGCGTGAAACATATATTTAAATGTTTTTGAGGAACAATGGATATGGGTCTATTTTATTCTAAAGAATCAAAAGCAGAATTAATTGGTTATGCTGGACATCGAGCTGATCCTCATAAGGGAAGATCACAAACAGGTTACATATTTACACACGGTGATACTACAATATCTTGGAGATCTACAATTCAAACTCTTGCAGCAACTTCCTCAAACCATGCTGAGTTATTCACCCTTCATGAAGCAAGTCGAGAATGTATATGACTTACATCTCTGGTGCATCATATTCGAAAATCATGTGATCTTCCAGTTAACAAAGAAAGTCTAACTATCCTATACGAAGATGATGAAGCTTGTATTACTGAGACTAAAAGAAAGCTACATTAAAGGAGATAGGACGAAGAACATTGATCCAAAATTCTTCTTCACCCATGAACTTTAACAAAGGGGAGAAATTGATGTTTGTCAAAATCGTTCATGTGAGAATCCAGCAGATTTGTTCACGAAGGCGCTCCCTACAGCTCCTTTTGAGAAATTAGTATACAAGATTGGGATGTGCATATTTCGAGATATATGTTAACAATTATAGCAATGTTAAAATGAGAAAGAGACATGATATTTTATTATTTGTACAAAACATGTACTCTTTTTCCTTCACTAGGGTTTTTCACACAGGATTTTTCCTAGTAAGGTTTTAACGAGGCATGATGTTTGTACGAGTCATCTAAGAGTGAGTGTTATGTATTATTAAATGACTCTTGACCTTTCATATATCCTTCATTATTATTAGATGACTCTTGGCCTTTCATATATCCTTCATTATTATTAGATGACTCTTACTTTCATATATCCTTCATTAAGTTCATCCAACCTTTGGCTTTTCATTCTATCAGAACATACTTTTCATGTAAAGGCCTTATATATCTTGATTTAGATATCAATAAAATGAGTATGGTCTATATTGTCTCTATTATCTAGTTCTCTCAAGTTTTCTCTCTCTCTCTATATATATATATATTATTATATAACATAGACATAATTTTTCTTTTCTTGTACTATGGGTGTCAAAAATTGGGGTTCAATTTTACTAAGTGTTTCAAACCTTATTCCACCCCTACAGTCGGTGTGCAAATGTATTTTTAAATTTTAAAATTTTTATCTCTAATTTGTGATATCTAATTTTGATCTCTAATTTATGATCAAATTTAAAATAGCGTGTATTATTGTGTGTAACTCCAAACTTTATAAAGTAGCACCCTATTTCCCCAGACCCCGTCGCTCTCTTTTCCCCACGACCCTCCCCCACCAAGCCAAGAAATAAGAAAATGGGTAATGCAGCACTTTGTGCTCCTTCAGTAATCTTCAATGGCGGAATAAAGATACTTTCCGGTACAGATGGGAAACTATTAATTTACACAAAAGTCCCTACGAAAGCAGCAGAGATCATGCTAGAAAATCCAGGCCATTTTCTCTGTGAATCCAGCAACCTCAGAGTTGGAGGAAGAATTCCAGGCATGTGTGCTGATGAGGGACTTGAGAGAGGCCATGTTTATTTTCTTCTTCCCATGGAAATGTTGTACTCCGTGTTGACAGATGAGGAGATGATGAAACTTGTATCGCAAAACGCATCCAAAGGAATGAGACAAGCTGTGTCGTCGTCGTCGTCGTCCCAGCTGTTGAAAATTTCCAAGATATTTCCAGCAGAGTTTAACTGTCTTTTCCCCAACGGTAATGGTTCACAAGTATTTAAGGCAGTTGATCATGATGATAATCATAATGACGACGATTCTGCAGAGATGGTGGTGAGATACTCAAGACCAAGATCGTGGCAGCCGGCTTTGGAGACCATCATTGAAAGTACTCCACCACATGCTTAGGCCTTCGGTTAGGTTTTTTTCTTTTTTTTTTTTTCTTTTTTATCATTATTATTATTATTATTATTTTATATCTATAAAATCCTTTTCATGATATTTTTTAAAAATATACTTTTTTGTTTTTCTGGCTTTCTCTTGTTTGGTACAACCGTTATTATGTAATAATTATATAAACAGCTGGAACTCATCATATCATCAGGAGTTCTTGGACAATAGAAAGTGGCGTTGTAAAGTACAATGATTACTGTTTTTTATTTTTTATTTTTAATAGATGGGTTTAGATTTGAAGAAAAGGGCCGATACTACGACACTCTGAACCACACCACATACACATTCCGTATTTTATGGGTATTGTACCGCATATTTTACAGATAAAATATTCATAATAATATTATAATAAAATTAATAGTAAAGCACGTAGTAAAACACTCATAAAGCACGAGTATTTGGAGGTGTGGTTCAGGGTGTTGCCCTATCATTTCTCTTTGAATAAATGTGTGGAAGGATACAAAATGATTATAGATAGACGAATGATAAAAGAACACCCCCCCCCCCCCGCACATATCTAAACACATCACATGTTTTATAGGGCTCGTACCGTATGTTTTACCAAGAAAATAATTATAATAAAATTAATTGTAAAATACGTAGTACAACAACAACAACAACATCTAAGCCTTAGAGCATCTTCAAGAAGCTCTTAGTTGGCTCCTAAATATAATATAAAATATTAAGCTCTTAGCAAGTTAGTACATTTTTAAGAGTGTCAACTCCAACAATACTCGTTATATCTCTTCTCTATTTTATTTTTTATCAAACTTGGACCTCATTATGACAAAGATTCAAATTCAAACTTGTACAAGTGAAAATTAATCAAATACTCATGTTATAGTTAGTCATTTGTAATATAATATAATATAATTAATATTTTAATATTATGACTAACAAACTAAATATTAAATTACTGCAATATATTCATATATTATTTATAAATTTTGAATTGTTGATGTAAATAACGAGCCAAGGGTTATTTATAAATATATATCATTAAATTAATAAGAAATATATTTTCAAAATAATTTGTCTAAAAGTGAAATAAAAGAGAGGGAAAAGTAATGAATAATTTGGAGGGAATGAATTTTTTATTAATAAAAACTAATTAAGAACAATGTGTTGGCTCTTAAAAGAGAGGAGAGAGAGAAGAGAGAGAGGGTGCTCTTAACTTTATAAAGAGCCTCTAAGAGTCTTTTGGAGCACTATTTTCATCTTGATTCTTTATTTTTCTAGTTAAGAGCCTATATAGAGAGCCTCTTGGAGATGCTCTTAGTCCCAAAGGCTAGCATGAATCAAATTTTGAAATCGTTAATGATCGTTACATAAATAACATAAAAGAAAAAAAGAGGGAACAAAGTAGAGAAAAATGCAAGAAAAAAAATGAAAAATTCTGAAAAATAAATTAAAAGATAATATGAAAAAGAAAAGAAAACAGGATTAAAAAAAAGAAATCAGATTCCATCCACCATCCGTATTCTTTCCCGCCACATTTGCCTCTCCATCGCCATACTTTCTCCAATTTCAAGAAACCGCATATCATTTTCAATCATCTTTATCCAAGTTTTCTTGGGTCTTCCCCTACCTTTCACAATATTACTTGTTCCCCAACTTTCTAGCCTCCTCACTGGGGCATCAACAGGTCTTCTTCACACATGACCAAACCATCGTAATCGATTCTCCATCATCTTGTCTTCTATAGACGCAACTCTTACCTTCTCTATAATCACCTCATTTCTGAGCCGATCCTTTTTTGTATGACCACACATCCATCGTAGTATATGCATCTCCGCCACATTCATCTTATGAACGAGACACTGTTTTACAGCCTAACACTCGGTGCCATATAACAGTGCAGGCCTAATTGTCATGCGGTAAAATTTACCCTTTAATCTATGAGGCATGTCAGAATCACATAAAACCTCTGTGGCACTTTTCCACTTCAGCCACCCTGCCTTTATTCTGTGAGTCACATCGCCATCTAGCTCTCCATCCTTTTAGATAATAGATCAAAGATACCGAAAGAAAATAGATCCATGAATAACTTTCCCATCAAATGTGATTATCCCCACCTCTCTATCACTGTTTTCGCTAAACCTACACTCCATATATTCAGTCTTATGCGCGCTATTTTGCGAAAGCGTAAAATAAAGGTGCGGAAAATAAATCGACACAGGATTTATAGAGGTTCGGCCAAACGTGCCTACATCCTCTCTTTGGTATCTTTTTCAATAGGGTAAAGGTCAACCTCTGCATCTCTCTTCTATCGGTCGAGGGATTACCGCTACAATCTCTCTTCCATCGGTCGAGATAAACCATTCACTCACTTGTCTTTATGTCGGTCCAAGTTAAACCATTTTCCTTTTCTATCGGACAAGGAATCAACCCATCTAGGTTTCAATAGGTACTAGACATATAACACCCCAAAAACCATCCGGGATATTACAGCGTCGTGGGTCCCGCGCCGGAACCCACCAGGCTAAAAACCATTTCAAAAACATTTAAAAATGCCAAAAGGCCGATGACGGTAATATTTTAAATACTCAAATATTTTCAAAAACATAGTTCTCAAATACCGTCATAAAATACCATTTGAAAATACAAGGCAAAGTGCCAAATCTCGACAGTTCAAAATATACGTTAAGCCACCACTTATACGTACCGATAAAATAGTTTAGGAAAAGGGGTTTAACGAAATAACTCAAGTTCGTAAAGTGCCAAAAGGCCATTTAAAATACACACGAGTTGGTAAAAATACCGAAAAGCCATTTTGAAATATACACACGCAGCGGATAAAAACTCAGTTCAAAATACACATTTGCAGCGGAATAAAACAATCAGAAGTAAATACTCAATACTCAAAAACATGCCACAGCCAGTATCTGTAACATCCCCAAAACTGTATGGGAATATTACACGCCGTAAACCCTTTCCGCAAAGATCTACCAGGCTAAACGTCCATAAACAACCAAATGCTTGCCCGGCCAGGGTCAAACAATATAATAATACAGACCGTTAAGGTCACTTACACATAAACACACAGACCGATGAGGTCACACAACTCTATCAACAAGACTGACTAACAACATTACCCACGCAGGGGTCGAAATACAATACATCGAAAGACTGAAATCAACTCTGACAACACAATGATAATAAAACAACTCTCGACTCATGATTAGTATCGCAGCTCGTCATCCTCTTGTGCCAATCCTGTGACTGCTCCCCTGAATCTGCATGTACCTGGACGCAAAACAGACATCCACCCCCCGAATACTCGGGGGTTAGTAAAACTCCACTGTTTTACTAGTGCAAGTATCAAACCATACGAAATGTAACAAGCAAATAGCAACTACGAATTTAATACGGAAATCCATTATCAAAATGTTCCCGAGAAGTTTTAGAATTTCGAACTCAAGTAAGAGATATTTGAAAAGGAACACATCATCTCGGGGATTTTTAAAGCAGAAAATCTTTTGGACCTCGAGTCCCAATTTACAAAACCTTTTCGTAAACAATAGGGCCTTAGCCCGATTCTCGTTTCAAAGCACACCAAATAATATATCATTATGAGTCCTAGATCCATATTTAAAATGTTACCCGAACGATCACTGCTACACGATCATTGTTCGTACACATCATGTACCGAACGCCGGAGGCCTCGACGGACCTTACCCGGACCACACACACCGTTCGTACACATCATGTACCGAAATCCGGAGGCCTCGACGGACCTTACCCGGACCACACACACTATTCGTACACATCATGTACCGAACTCCGGAGGCCTCAACGGACCCTACCCGGCTACAGCATCATTCGTACACATCATGTACCGAACTCCAGAGGCCTCGTCAGACCCTACCTGGATCACACACCTTGTCCGTACACGTCATGTACCGGACTCCAGAGGCCTCGTCAGACCCTACCTGGTTCACATACTTTGTTCGTACACATCATGTACCGAACTCCAGAGGCCTCTTCAGACCCTACCTGGATCGCACACACATCGACTCGACACAATTCATAGTCATTAAATGTCAAGTCATTCCACATTACGCCGAAATGTACAATCAAGCATGTAAACCAAAACAACACAAACATCATGATCATCACAACGACTCTTAACCAACACAACACACATTCGGTACACAATACATTGAACAAACACATGTACAACCATCTCATATGTACATCGCAATCCTGCACAAATGGCACAACCCCTAACACGTATACCAATATATCACTATTATCACAAAGCCTTCAAATTTCGGAAAACACAACCAACTCAAACGGAACATATTTACGGAGGCAAGCAAAATCGTTATACATATCATACGTAATTACTATTCACAAGATACAAGTCGTATAATAAGATACTTGCCTTGAATTATTGACGACACAACGAACGGAAAGGGAAGTCACCGACGAACGCTAGGAACCAATGAAACCGAACCTAACGATTCGAAGAATACAATCACAACCATTTCTAAATGAATACGGAATCGGAATACACCCGAAAACCCGCCTACGATTCATGTATATTCGCATATAAACAACAACGAGGGTGGACCACAACCAAACCCTCTCGATTCCGTAAAAATCACGAAATATACCATGAATCCGTAGGGAAACTAAGAATACCAACAAGATTAATCCTATTCATCATGAATTAATCGACAAAACGGAACGAATCGGACAAAAACGCGAAAACCCCCAAATCTACCCAAAAGTAGGGTTCTAAAGATCTAACCTTGATTATTTGGATCGAAGGATGTTATAGGATGATTGATCGGTGATATAAACTCGAAACTTCATGGATTTGTTGTCCAACAACATGGTTTCGTCTCCTCAAAACCCGACCTCGGACCAGAAGAAATGAAATGAAAAATGGTGAGAAAGTCGTGATGCATCATTTTTATCTTTGGCGGAACTAGCGTGCGCTAGCCTTCCCGGCTGTAATTGTTATCTCGACCCGTTTCTTGGTCGCGTATGATTAATTATGGTATTACGTTTTCATTTCGAGTCGTTGATGTCGTCCGCGAACTTTTCGTCTTGTCCGTTCCGTGCGTTTTCGGAAATCGAGGCATCGGGTCGTGGCGGTGGCGGTTGGCCGGACAGTGCGACAACTTGTCGGAAGTCTTGAGCATCGCCGGCAGCGAGCCTGGCAGAACCGCGTAGCGCACGCTACGGCCGGATCTTCTGTAGCGCTAGCTTCAGCCGATGTAGCGCCTGTGTCAGTCGGCCAGACGCTTCTCGGGCACAGGCGAGGGATTACGAGGTTCGGACTCGGTCGAGATCGGCGAGTAGCGCCGCGCTCTGTCGGTCGTGGCGCACGCTAACGGCAGGGGTAGCGCACGCCGTCGGCCGACTAGCGTACGTTACGGATGAGTTTGTTAGTCCGGTGGCTCTTTGGGCCAGTCGGCTAAGCGCAGCTTCGGCCGTTGCGCACGCTAGCGGGAGTCGGGCGGTCGAGTCATGGTCGGCGGGTGTCGGTGGTGCGGGTCATGCGGGCCATGGCGAGAGTGCTCGGACGATACTAGCCGATAAGCGCACGCTAAGTGGGAAGGCTAGCGCCGCTAGTTCCCGATATAAAAATGACAGACGACTTTCTCGGTCATTTTTCATTTCATTTCCCTTCGAGGTCAAGGTTTTGGAGGAGACGAAACCATGTTGTTGGACAACAAATCCATGAAGTTTCTGAGTTTATATCACCGATCAATCATCCTATAACATCCTTCGATCCAGCGAATCAAGGTTAGATCTTTAGAACCCTACTTTTGGGTAGATTTGGCGGTTTTCGCGTTTTTGTCCGATTCGTTCCGTTTTGTCGATTAATTCATGATGAATAGGATTAATCTTGTTGGTATTCTTAGTTTCCCTACGGATTCATGGTATATTTCGTGATTTTTACGGAATCGAGAGGGTTTGGTTGTGGTCCGCCCTCGTTGTTGTTTATATGCGAATATACATGAATCGTAGGCGGGTTTTCGGGTGTATTCCGATTCCGTATTCATTTAGAAATGGTTGTGATTGTATTCTTCGAATCGTTAGGTTCGGTTTCGTTGGTTCCTAGCGTTCGTCGGTGACTTCCCTTTCCGTTCGTTGCGTCGTCAATAATTAAAGGCAAGTATCTTATTATACGACTTGTATCTTGTGAATAGTAATTACGTATGATATGTATAACGATTTTGCTTGCCTCCGTAAATATGTTCCGTTTGAGTTGGTTGTGTTTTCCGAAATTTGAAGGCTTTGTGATAATAGTGATATATTGGTATACGTGTTAGGCGTTGTGCCATTTGTGCAGGATTGCGATGTACATATGAGATGGTTGTACACGTGTTTGTTCAATGTATTGTGTACCGAATGTGTGTTGTGTTGGTTAAGAGTCGTTGTGATGATCATGATTTTTGTGTTGTTTTGGTTTACATGCTTGATTGTACATTTCGGCGTAATGTGGAATGACTTGACATTTATTGATTATGAATTGTGTCGAGTCGATGTGTGTGTGATCCAGGTAGGGTCTGACGAGGCCTCTGGAGTTCGGTACATGATGTGTACGAACAAAGTGTGTGAACCAGGTAGGGTCTGACGAGGCCTCTGGAGTCCGGTACATGACGTGTACGGACAAGGTGTGTGATCCAGGTAGGGTCTGACGAGACCTCTGGAGTTCGGTACATGATGTGTACGAATGATGCTGTAGCCGGGTAGGGTCCGTTGAGGCCTCCGGAGTTCGGTACATGATGTGTACGAACAGTGTGTGTGGTCCGGGTAAGGTCCGTCGAGGCCTCCGGAGTTCGGTACATGATGTGTACGAATGGTGTGTGTGGTCCGGGTAAGGTCCGTCGAGGCCTCCGGAGTTCGGTACATGATGTGTACGAACAATGATCGTGTAGCAGTGATCGTTCGGGTAACATTTTAAATATGGATCTAGGACTCATAATGATATATTATTTGGTGTGCTTTGAAACGAGAATCGGGCTAAGGCCCTATTGTTTACGAAAAGGTTTTGTAAATTGGGACTCGAGGTCCAAAAGATTTTCTGCTTTAAAAATTCCCGAGATGATGTGTTCCTTTTCAAATATCTCTTACTTGAGTTCAAAATTCTAAAACTTCTCGGGAACATTTTGATAATGGATTTCCGTATTAAATTCGTAGTTGCTATTTGCTTGTTACATTTCGTATGGTTTGATACTTGCACTAGTAAAACAGTGGAGTTTTACTAACCCCCGAGTATTCGGGGGGTGGATGTCTGTTTTGCGTCCAGGTACATGCAGATTCAGGGGAGCAGTCACAGGATTGGCACAAGAGGATGACGAGCTGCGATACTAATCATGAGTCGAGAGTTGTTTTATTATCATTGTGTTGTCAGAGTTGATTTCAGTCTTTCGATGTATTGTATTTCGACCCCTGCGTGGGTACTGTTGTTAGTCAGTCTTGTTAATAGAGTTGTGTGACCTCATCGGTCTGTGTGTTTATGTGTAAGTGACCTTAACGGTCTGTATTATTATATTGTTTGACCCTGGCCGGACAAGCATTTGGTTGTTTATGGACGTTTAGCCTGGTAGATCCTTGCGGAAAGGGTTTACGGCGTGTAATATTCCCATACAGTTTTGGGGATGTTACATTTATGGTATCAGAGCTTAGGTTGCGGAAACCTAGGCTGTCGGGTCGAGTCAAGTCGTGATTGTCGAGTAATGTGTTGTCTTGTCGTTCGAGTCGTCAGGTGACAAGTTGAGTTGTGCGTAGTCACAACGTGTCAGTTATGTTATCGGACGAGATTAGTATCGTGGGCGACCGTCACCTCCTTGCGACCTGTGGATGTAAGTCTCCTCTTTTATGCGTAATACCTGTGTATCTCGATTTTATCTTAGTGAGCTAATTGCGGCGCATAATTTTATTTACATAGTATTGTGTAATATAGTTGTGTTTAATATTCGTGGCACATAGTATGTGTGTAGAACTGGACACGTTATTGTTTTATCTTTGAACCACCGGGTGGGGTGGTATGTTGTGAAAGTTGTAAACCTTGATGGGTTTCGAAAAGGTACAACCGGAAGAGTTGTGAGAAACTCCGATGAATGATTTTTCTTTGTGTGCTTAAACTTGATACCACGAGATGCATTTGATTGAATTGGCGACCACTGGTTGCCATTGGAGTATGTGGTTTTAAATTATTTGTTTTGGAATGTTGTAATTTTGTACGCTATGGGTAAGTTTGAGAATGTTTTCCAAGGACTTTACGATTTGAGAATTTTTGTAAAAATCAATTTTTGGAAAATATTTTGGTGGTGCGGTCAAACCACGGTCTATGTGGATTTTTTTAAAATTTGTTAAAATTTGACAAATGGGCCGTGTATTTTCAAATGACACAATCGACGGTATTTGAAAAATGTGTTTTGAAGTACTTCAGACATTGTAAAATATTACCGTCGTTTTGGTTATGAACTAAAGGATTTTGGAAAATTTTTATTTTGCAGAACGATTTTTGGTTTTCGAAATTTTGAACTTCATATGTCCACGTGTTGGGGCTAAGTGGTTGTCATAAGTTTGTGGTGTTGTTGTGCTCACGAGAATGTTTGATGTTTTCTAAATGTTGAGATACATGGTTTTTATTGAACGACCGAGGTATTAAAAGTGTTTTCAAAAATTTCATTACACTAAAATTATCAAACTAAAGAATTATAAAATTTTATCATTTGAATAATACCCCGGAAATACTTTATTTCATTGCTAGTGTGTGGTCCTTACGATATGTGTGTGGTTTTGACCGTGTTTGATTTGATAAAATCCAAACATCTCTGTTAATGTGACTGTGAATTTTTTTAATGAAGTTCTAGAATTACGGTGTTAGTTCGTGCACGTGTGTAATGACTTGGGGTTGATGTTATATCGTCTTGCTATTTATCGTCTATGTTGACGTTGTGATGTTTATTTGGTTGTGTTATTCGATTGATCGTCCGTTCGGTATGCCGAGAGGTCGAGGCCGAGGGCGTGGTCGTAGGGTTGACATTGGCGCCGCCACGATCCTTCGTCGGTGGGCTGACCCGATTGGCGCATGTGAATCAGACCGTACACCGTGACGGGATTCCAGATGAGGATAACGGAGCTAGTAAGTGGTTACGAGATGTGATGAGAATGCACCCGCCCCGTTTTGTAGGTTCTTCGGACTCGTTAGGCTGGGAGAATTGGCTCTTCCAGTTGGACAGAACATTTGATGCTGTAGCTTGCCCCGATGAGAGAAGAGTGCCTATCGCTCAATACCTACTCGACAGGGAAGCTGCAGACTGGTGGGAGTCCGTAGCGCCTAGTGATCGTATCGCTACTTGGACCGAATTCAAAACTGCCATGGAGGCCGAGTATTGTCCGCCGCCTGTTAAAGAGCGTAGGATTGTCGAGTTTTTCTCGGCTACGCCCCGAGACGTGTCAATATCCCAGGCGATAGTCGATTATAATCGACAGCTGTGTTATGTTCGGGATCAGGTGAAAAGTGAGGCAGATAAGGTTCGTTATTTCGATATGCGTATGAAACCTCAGATTCGGCAGTGTATGGCTCCTTTTATGTGTACAACCTTGAAAGACTATCAGGATCGAGCCTTAGCATTTGAAATGGCTATAATGTCTACCGAGTCCGTATCAGTAGCGAAGAAGCAGAAGATCTCCGATGACGCATCGGGAAGTAAGGGAATTGGGATTCCCACACCTCAACCTTCGTATCAGCCGAGCATGGGACCTTCTCGGTCAGCTAGAGAATCCAAAGGACCCAAGACGATGTCTTTGAGTTCTGGTAATGCTCCTAGGTGTTTCAACTGTAACGTACTAGGCCATGAACGCGCGCATTGTAAGAAACCGCCCGTGACTTGTTATAATTGTGGACACGAGGGGCATCAAGTTCAGTACTGCGAGATTGTTGCCGAGGTGATAAGGGACCGGAGTACCATTCCTACTTCCGGAGGGCGCAGCGATGTCCAGTGATAGTGTTTTTGGTACTAGCTGCGCGGATTGTTTCTCGTGTAGAGGGGTATTTTGCGACGTTTTTACGTTTGGAACTTGTTAAATGATATTCTGTTTTGAATAAGTTCCTGTATAGTTGTTGAACATACAGAGGCATGACAGCGGACCGCGGGGTCATGATTATGGTATTTTATTATGTGTCGTTATATTTTGTTTCGTATCATTGTGATAACCTTAATTAAAGTTTCGGGACGGAACTTATTTTTTGTATGATAGGATGTAATATCCAGTATTCTCGTTTTCTGTTATCTTGAATTTTTTTGTGTTTTGACGTCGGACATTTCCTTGTTGATGAGTAACGGAGTGATTTCTATCATTATACTCTATTTGTTTCTTTCGCATAGCCGTTCTAGTCGGGTGCGGCTTGTTGTCGCGTGCGTTTCTTGATTTAATGTGTGCATGTGATGTGACGTAAATTGCTCGTTATTGTTTCAAATCCTAGGCAGCGACGTTGTGTTGGTCGTCGTGGAGTGTGTTTTCACACCGTATATTCCGTTGCGTTGTTTGTAACATTTCGCCGTTGGGCGTTAGTTACGCGTTTCTTGTGTATCTCGTTGAGTTTTTTTTCTGGCGGGATATTGCTTCTCCCTACTTGTTTTAAGTTTCGGGACGAAACTTCTTTTAAGGAGGGTAGAATGTAATATCCGCAATTTTCGATTTTCGGTAAATTTCTTTTTTCGGCCGGAGTCCGTTTTGACGACTCGCTCATGACCGTTTCGTCATTCTGAGAATGATTAATTCTACACTTTTTGTCATCCGAGTTCGTTTCGGTGTTGTTTTGTTGAGTTCCGTGCTTTTTAGCGACTTTTCCGCACTTGAGTTCGATTCTTGCGAATCTCGTCCGAAACTGCTGTTTCGAGTTTCCCGCAAGTCCGTTTAACTTTGTTAGACGTGTTGTGAACTTCGGTTTGGTTATTCGATCACGTATCGTGATTTCCGGGCGTTTTGGGCCATTTTGTAATTTCTTGAAAGTTATGGGTATCCGTATCTGTAATTGTTATCTCGACCCGTTTCTTGGTCGCGTATGATTAATTATGGTATTACGTTTTCATTTCGAGTCGTTGATGTCGTCCGCGAACTTTTCGTCGTGTCCGTTCCGTGTGTTTTCGGAAATCCAGGCGTCGGGTCGTGGCGGCTGAGCAACTGGCCGGACCGGTGCGGCACTGTCGGAAGTCTTGGCCTTGCAGCCGGCGAGCACGGCGAACCGGCGTAGCGCACGCTACGGCCGGGCCACGCTGTGCTAGCTTCAGCGATGTAGCGCCTGTGCCGAGTCGGCCAGACGCTTCTCGGGCCCGGGCGGAGGGATTATGAGGTTCGACTTGGTCGGGATCGGCGGGTAGCGCACGCCACTGTCGGTCGTGGCGCACGCTAATCGGCAGGGTAGCGCACGCCGTCGGCCGACTAGCGTACGCACGGATGAGTTTGTTAGTCCGGTGGCTCTTTGGGCCAGTCGCGCGCGCAGGCTTCCGGCCGTTGCGCACGCTAGCGGGAGTCGGGCAGTCGAGTCATGGTCGGCAGAATTGTCGGTGGTGCCGGGTCATGCGGGCCATGGCCGAGAGTGCTCGGCCGATACTAGCCGATAGCGCACGCTAGGCCGTACTGGGCCAGAAGAAGGACAAAATGATGCAAGTGATCCATTATGCTAGCAGGACTATGAATGATGCTCAGCTGAACTACACAACAACTGAAAAAGAGATGCTTGCAGTGGTTTATGCCTTTGACAAATTTCGATCCTACTTATTGGGATCAAAGGTCATAGTCTATACTGATCATTCAGCTTTGAAATATTTAATGACAAAGCAAGATGCAAAGTCAAGGCTAATCCGATGAGTTCTACTTATGCAAGAATTCGACATAGAAATCAGAGACAGAAAGGGAACCGAAAACCAAGTGGCGGATCATCTCTCTAGACTCGACCAAAACAATGCTCAAGAGAAGGAAATAAATGAAGTATTTCCGGATGAACAACTGTTCCAAATCTCTAATATCCAGGAAAAACAAAATGCACCATGGTATGTTGACATCGTTAATTTCCTTGTTAGTGGAATAATTCACCCAAATTTTTCCCATCATCAAAAGAAAAAATTCTTCTCCGAGTTGAAATACTATCACTGGGAAGATCCTCTGTTGTTCAGACGAAGACCTGATCAAATCATCCGGAGATGCATACCGGAAGAAGAAATGGAGAAGGTATTAGAAAGATGTCATTCCTCTCACTATGGAGGACATTTTGGCGGTTCAAAAACAGCAGCAAAAATTCTTGAAGCAGGATTCTATTGGCCCACTCTGTTCAAATATGCACATACACTTGTCTCGAAGTGTGACCGGTGCCAAAGACATGGAAACATGTCAAAAAGAAATGAAATGCCAATGAATTTCATCCTTGAAGTTGAAATCTTCGACGTTTGGGGAATTGATTTCATGGGACCCTTTCCATCATCATTCTCTAATGAATACATCCTTGTAGTCATTGACTACGTATCCAAATGGGTGGAGGTGTTGCATTACCAACAAACGAAGCTAAGGTCGTGGTAAATTTTCTAAAGAAAAATATATTCACTCGCTTCGAACTCCGAGAGTTATTATCGGTGATGGCGGATCTCATTTCGCAATCACCGTGTTAAGGCTCTATTGACCAAATTCGGAGTAAAACACCGTGTCGCTACCTCTTATCACCCACAAACCCGGTGGACAAGTCGAAGTTTCCAATCGTGGAATCAAACGTATACTTGAGATGACAATCGACTCATCTCGGAAAGATTGGTCGAAAAAGGCTGGATGATGCGCTCTGGGCTTACGATGTACCTATAAGACACCGATAGGCATGTCTCCATTTCGTCTGGTTTTGGAAAAGCTGTCACACCAGTAGAACTTGAACATCGAGCTTTTGGGCTATAAAAAAATTAAACTTTAACGAACATTTGGAAAGAAAAGGTTGCATAGATTAAATGAGTTGGATGAAATCCGACTCGACTCATATGAAAATGCCAAAATCTACAAAGAAAAAAGCGAAAAGATGGCATGAAAACAAAATTCTAAGAAGAGATTTTAAAACAGAGACCAAGTTACGCTTTTTAATGCACGCTGCGTCTGTTTACGGGTAAGCTACGATCACGATGGGATGTGCCCTTACACGATCAAAGAGGTGTTTTCTCATGGAGTGGAGATTTATAATACAACCGACGGAGTTTCAAAGTAAACGGTCAACGGTTAAAGCCATATCTGGGAGGAGAATTCTCGACAAAGAAAATCAATCATAATCTTTGGAAATACCTAATTAATCGGCGAGAAGTCGAGCTAAGGACGTTAAACAAAGCACTTATTGGGAGGCAACCCAATCTCTATTATTTCGCAAATAAGTTTGGGGTAACACGGAAGGATTCAACAACAACAGCAAGGATCGATCGTTCATAAAATCCAGGGAGTCTTTCTTTTATTATTCTCACACATATAAAAAAAAAAAAATTATATAATATGTATATACGGCCGTATCCAAAATAATAAGGCCGTAAGTAGAATCAGGATTTTTTTACGTATGGTTTATACGGCCGTAACTCCTACATGTTACGGCCGTATCTTAAAATAGGTTCTAAAAAATAAAAAAGCGAGCGTTACATACGGCCGTAATCGCCGCACGTTACGGCCGTATCTTAAAACTCGTTTGAAAAGCGAAAGCAACTTACGGCCGTAACTTGTATAGGTTACGGCCGTAACTAGTAATCTGTAT
Organism: Orobanche coerulescens; assembly: GCA_033398695.1. Classification (NCBI taxonomy): domain Eukaryota; kingdom Viridiplantae; phylum Streptophyta; class Magnoliopsida; order Lamiales; family Orobanchaceae; genus Orobanche; species Orobanche coerulescens. The sequence goes on along the minus strand of CM065809.1, from coordinate 113,350,027 downwards.
TAAAAAAAAACCGCCCATACAACACTTTCACAAACCAGACGAGACACGGTAGGAGTGCGATTTTTTCCCTATCAATCCCTATTTGCTAAAAAACTCAAAATTCCTCAAATCAATTCATTAACTTATCAACATTAACACATAATCATCAGTTTTCTTTCGGTCCTTGTTTCAATTTTTATATTTTGAGTTTTAGTTGTTAGTTTTTCACTTCATATTTGTTTTTCGATTCTTATTTCCGTTGGATTCGATGATTAAATCTTGTTCATTTGTGAGTATTGTTGATATTTGTGTGTTTATTAGATTCATTGATTTGTGGTGGCTTTATGGATTTGAGTTTGAATAAGAAATACTTGTTAAAAACTATGAACTCAAGGTGTCCGAAATGCCACAACGAAAATCTTTGGATTTTTTTATGTTTTTATTAGTTTTGCTTGATGATTATAGTCGTATGATGAAAAGAAGTTGATTTTGTTCAATTTCGTGGATGGCACCAAGAAATCAACAAAAGGAAAAGAAAAGGTCGATTCGTCATCTCAAGGTCAAGACCGCCACAAAGAAAGCAAAACACGAAGTGCATTAAGGAAAGATTGTTCAATCTTGATGATTTCATCGGCCATGCGGATAGAGACACAATCACTACCCCTTTCATCCAAAAATTCTTAGACAACGGCTAGGAAAAGTTCGTTTCCGATCTCCCAAATGGTAACCCGACATTGACCCTGAACTTTTACAATTCTTTCAACAAGTCCATTGGGCAGGTAGGGTCACCTACTTATCATCAGACTACTGTGAATGGGAAATAGATTAATTTTTCACCGGATGTCATTAACAAGTTTTTGGGGGTTAATTGTACTAACGCGGTTGACATTTCTATCTTACCTAATGAAGAGGTGTCGGATGATAGAGTTTTACGCTGGGCGTTAGTGAGCGAGTTGCATGAAAGTATTGGGATGATCAAACCCCGATACAACCAGGCGGACCTAACGGATGATGCTTGGTATTTATGGATGTGGGCAGCCGGGAGTATTTACCCGACTTCGAATCTGACGACGGTTTCCATTGGCCATCTGCGAGGTTTATTTGCTATCCGTCGGGGGGTAAAAATGGATTTGGGTACTCACATTTACACTACTATTTGTCACTATGCCGACATGGTCCCGACTAGGCAGAAGATGCCATACCCCTGCCTTATCACCGGTATTTGCAGGAGCCAGAGAGTCAAAATTTCGGCAGGGGGTGATATTTTAACACATGGGGATCGACTGAACGGCCGGAGTAGTATTTTTCGAAGTACTCAATTGAGAAGCAAACGGGCACGTTTGGAACCGGAAGAGGATAGTAGCGAGGAGGAGGAATATGAGGCCGAGGAGGATGCCGGTTATCAGTTGACGCCTTTTGAGGAAAATTTGCTTGAAAGAGTTCAGGGATTAGAAACATCCCACGCTGAAATTATGAGAAATCAAAATGAAATACTCGAGCGACAATTAGAAATGGAGAAGCGCTTTGAAAAGCTTTTCCGTTTTCTAAACATCCCTGACGACACTCCTGGAGGATCAAAAAGTTGAAATTTCAGGGAGTTTTCTGTTTTCTCGCTTGCTATTATATTTTTTTTTTTAAACTTGGGACAGTTTTACTTATAAGTTTGGGGGTGATGTTTTCGTACTTGTGTGTTTATTTTGTGTTTTTTGAACTATGATTTTTATTTGGATTTTCATTGTGGTATGTTTTGATTAGTGTACTGTGTGGTGTGTTTTTATTATTTGACATTGATTAGGTTTAGTGTATATATATATATATATATATAGTACTTTGATTTATGAGATTTCTAGATCTGGCCATAACATCAATAAATTAGCTATATACAAGCTTCTAAAATCGTTTTAACCGGTAAAAAAATTGTATATTCCAAAAAAAATTTTGAGCCTTAATCTCTCTTTCCAAGCCTTGTAATTATCATATAAAATCGAGTCATTCGTTATCTTGAGAAAAGAAGAATCAATTGGTTGATAAAAAAATAAAACTGAAATTTACTTAATTTGTGGAGTTTTTGATTTTTCATGCTTAACTAAGAAATGATTTTCTGCAAAAATTCTATTCCCTAAAAAAAGTAGTCATTGGTGAAAAGAGCTACACGTTAGCAAATAACGGTGTGAAAGCTATCACCTAAAAAAAAATAAATGACGAAAAGGAGAAGTGTTGAGCAAGAATAAATGCCTAATTTTGGAAGTCTTAAATTTTGCGAAAAATAAAGGACTAACCATTGTTGGTGCGTAGTCGCCGTTTGAAAAATTGGTGAAAAGAGCTACACGTTAGCAAATAACGGTGTGAAAGCTATCACCTTTTTACGAAAAAAATGAGATAGAAATTGTGTTAGTGAAAAGAGCTACGTTAGCAAATAACGGTGTGAAAGCTATCACTAAAAGGGATGTAGTTTATGAGCAGATTTGAATTAATTAGCGGTGAATTTCAATACACTCAATTTTGTAAAAATCACAATATTTGATGGCCTTGATGAAATTCTTCTTCATATTGAGTCGAAAAATACGAGTGATCGAGAGCAACCATTAAAGGAGTCGTGTGTATCACGAGTGGGAAAGAAATAATCAACCTTTTGGGGGGAAAACCTTACATTTTGGAATTACAAAATAAAAACCGTGTTTTAACTTCAAAAACATTAGTAGATTTATTTTGAATCTTGATTCATTTCTATCTACTGTATAAAGCTGGTTGTTGTTTATTAATGGCATTTTGATCTCCTTTTCTCTTTTTATATTTTAATTTATGTGTGTATTAATTTTCTTATTTTAGTGATTTTTATTTTTATTTTTGGAGTGTGAATAATAAAGAGTCTTGCTCGGGACACTACGCCATAAGTGCTCATAGGCAATGCCTGTTTATTGTTGCAGAAGACACCAAAAGTGTTGTCTTTGACCAAAGGCAACACCAAACTCTTGTTGCCAATACGGCCGTTGCCTTTGACACCTAAGGCAACACTTTTAGTCTCTACTGCAACAATGGAAAAGTATTGCATTACGCCTATAATGTAACAACATAACCAAGTAAGGCAACAAGAAATGGTGTTGCCTAAGATTTCAAAAAAAAAAAAACAGAACATGGGGTCCACATGTGACACGTCATTAGTGGGTCCCACCTTTGTGCCACATCATCAGTAGGTCTCACATTTGTGCCACGTCATCAGTGGGTCCCATCTTGATAACACATCATCAGTGGGGCCCACATTTATGCCACTTCATCAGTGGCTCTACATTAGTGCCACGTTAACAATGAGCCCCACATCTATGACATGTCGCCAGCTTTTTTGGTTTTTTAATACTACTTTTATAAAATACAACAACTAAAGTAAAAGGCAACACTTCATACAAATATTTTGAAATAACCACTTTATTTTTACATTAACCCATCCAAAATAAACCATGGCAGCCAAAAAATAACAAGGCTTCCAATACAAAATACAAAGTCCTAAATTTATACAAAGCAACAAACCACCAATTTAACTTCAAAAGTACCAAAACCAAGCAGCAACACCATCTAACTTAAACAGTATAAAATTACAAACTCTAAATACAAGTAATCGAAATTTACATATTGAAATAACTGGTAACTGGTGCCGCCTTGAGTCATAGGAGTACCATTATCATCTCGATCACTTGATATCGTTGCCCAAAATTCTCCAATATCCAAGTTGAGGCCAGGATGAGGTTCGCCCACTTTCCTGTTTCACTATTCCCTACCAAATTGTTGTAAATATTTTCTATGTTATCCCAGATGGAGTAGTTGAATGTGAGAGATTATATATATCCATAATGAAAGCCTCTATATACTTAAAAATTCTAATTTGTTTGTGATTATTAAACATAATGGCCATATTCTTATCAGTATCCGTTTTTCGTTATCAGCAGTTCCTTCAAGCTGCAAAACAAAAAATAAAGTATCAAAATGAGTAAAAGTCGATTTTAGATATCAACAAATGCCTCGATATTTGAAAAGAGGGTGATTTTTCTACACAAAGCAATAAACAGCTCATAAGTAAATAAATGTAACTGTCTTAGTTCACATTTTCAACTACTTGGACTCGAAGAAGGAATGTAGAAAGGAACTATTAGGTCAAAATAGGCCACTTCAACATGCCTATCTGATGGACACTTATGCATACATTATTTTAAACAAATACTACTATAATTATGAATAAAAAGCCCTAGTTGACATTACATGAACACCGCATCAGTTATCTTCATCATATAGGTCAAGAAAAAAGCAGAATCACCCTTTACTTCCATTTTCCTGAAGATCTAAAATCATTTCATGACTAGTTTTGTCAAAAAAAAAAAAGGCAGAAAAATCTGACCTCTTCAGGACGTTCATTTTATGTTGGTCTTGCACGCTTTCTATGAACGTCATTCTTATGCTGCTTCAGCTCAGTGTTCATAGGCCCAACCATGTACGACGCGATGAAAATAAAGAAATTTCTTATTTTTTTCATTCAAGAAACAAGAGCATAAAATGATTAAGTGCAATATAGATTATTACATGGATACAACCATGAGCACTCCTAAAAGCACAAGAGACTATTTGTCCAATTTCTTTCCAGCGTATCAAATGCCTAACCTCATCTTGGCTACTGCTTGGTCCACCTCATTGCCCAAAATCACTAAGAAGACGTCTAACGAAATCGGTAGGTGTCACACCTTCGTTTTTATATGCTTTAACATATGTCACCAATGTGTTTGTAATGTCAACAAACTTCCTGGAGTCCTAGGCAATCACCATTAATCTATACAAAGAGATTTAGAAGAATGACAAAGCGGAAAACACAGAGCAGTAGCTAACCTGTTTTGTATCATTATAATCCAATATGTTGAATTACAAATTCCAAGTTGGTTTTCCACGTCTAGTATTCAATTCGATTGAATGTGCAACATTTGAAACATATAACATAATATAACCACCACCAGTAAAATACACTTAGCAATCAATCAAATAGGGAAAAGAAACTAGAAAACCCTTGAGCAATCATTCGGATCTAAACAAAAAAAAAAGAATTTAATCCTTCAAATTAAATCCAAAATAAAAAGTTCAAAATACATTTTTAATTGACGGATCGAGCCACTCGTACCAGCAGGCCTTGCACTGTTTGGCCGATTTCAGGAACATCATAGAAGAAATTCTCGACCATTGATTCTTCCCATATTTCATAACAGCAGCCTTTAAAAGTTCATCTTCCAAGTTCTTCCACACACTTCTCTTTATCATAATCTTCATTTTGCTTCTTGTTCACCTAATGGTTTTTTCCAGGATTTAACATAAAATTGGCCAAATCAAATAATAAGGAAATGTCAAAAACCTACAATGAAATAACCAAAAACCAAAGAATACCCGAATACGGAACTCCTTTTCTACATTTATAAAAATGAAGAAACATTTCAAAGGAAGTACAGATGCGTAACATAAAACTCTCTTCTCAATGTTCACCAGGCAACATTTTGATGATGTCCGATCACCTGGATCAACAATGCTGAGGCATGAGACACGGAAGTACTTGCCACAAGCAGTTCCCAGATCCACATTATTTCCATTGTAATGGTGAACCCCGACTTTTGAGAGCATCGCATAGTACTCGATCTCTGATTTGCTCAACGGTGGGCGCTTGTTGGAGATAAGAATCAACTTACCTTTGGAGTCATGAGAGTTTTGAGAACTGTCTTGTACCCAAGGGTGTACTTGCCACTCTTCATCACCAGATCAAGCCTGTTGTTGATGCTCTCATGAGTCTTCTTGGTTTTCTTGACGGAAGGCATCGTTTCTCGAGTCTCTGTATCTATTGGCCCGAGATGCGGAAATGAAATTGAAACCCTAGCTGCGGCGTTTGTTCGCCGGAAAGGTTGAGGACAAAGGGTTAAGGAAATTGGGGTTTAGGGATTTGGCATACGGAAGGTAATGAGAAGCATTCGGCTTCTGATTTAATCTGTTGTAGGGCAGCAATTTTGATCTTTATTGCGCTTCTAATTTAATTTGCCATTGGGCGATAATTTTGATCTTTATTATAAGAGTGGTCTTTAACTACGATACTCTTCCAAAATATAGTTGTGCAAGAATAAACAAATATTCATAAACTTACAAAAATTAAAGAAATATTACTTAAAATACGGAACCAACCACAGCATTTTCTAAAAATGCTATGTAAGTGTACTCTTAGATAGCGCTTCCTAGTTAAACATAAGTATTTTTAAAAAGAATTGTATTATTTTCTATAATTTAAAATTTTGAAATTTTAATATTAAATTTATAATGTGTATTTATATTAAATAATTTAAATATATATAAATTATAATTTATATTATATTATATGTCAAACTTTGAAAATAAAACATATCATAATTTAAATTTCATTATATATATTGATAATATATTAAAATTTAAAATTATAAAAAATATTTACAATTTTCAATTATAATATTAAACAATATGATAAGTATTTATATTAAATATAAATAATTTAAATCAAATTTATCATATGTTATATATCAAACTTTAAGAGTAAAAAATTATCAAAATTTAAATTTTATTTCAGTGTGTTTGTTTTTGACAATAACTTGAAAAATTATTAAAAAAAATAGATACAATGCAACACCATCACAGGTGTTGCACGTCGCGCAACACCATTTTTATCTTAAAACACCAAATGTATATCTAGTGCAATACTATTTTAGTAGTGTTTCAAAAGATCAAAAGTCAACAATCTATTGAAACGCTTTGGTGGCAACACTAGCTAAAAGCATTGCCTATGAGCACTTATGGTGTAGTGGGACTAGCAAGAATTCAAGTTTGGGGGTGTGATAAGTGTCAGTTTTGTACACTTATCCATGGTTTGTATTGATAAAATTCACCCATAATTGAGCTAGTCTACTCGTTTTTTGCTTTTAATTTATTAGTTTTAATAATTTTATTTTTATCGGATGATGATCGGATTAAATAACTGAATTACTCAAGAAACAACATGTTTAATAAATATTCTATTTATTGAATTTTGATATATTCATGTTGTAGGGCTTTCCGAGACGAATTCGGCAGTCTTTCCGGATTCAAAATCAGAGTTATATATCAAAAGTTATCATCCGAAGAAGATCTGGGGCAAAAACGCAAAGTCTGAGGAATTCTGGGCTGAAAACGTAACTATCAAAGCTTCAAATGAGCAAATTTACGAAGCCACGTTACGGTCGTAACATTCAGGAGTTACGGCCGTAAGTCACCCTAGTTACGGCCGTAACTCCTGAATGTTACGGCCGTAACTCTTGACAGATTGCTATGATTTGTCTAATTTTTTATACTTTTTGTGTATTATTGAGGGGATGGCTGGCATTGATCCGATCTAATGTAATAATGATGTAGTTTTGGAGCTATTAGATGACTTTAGGTGTATAAATAGACCCCTTAGATCCTTCATCATTCACCATTCATCTTATAATTTTCCATTTTTTTGTAAACTTTTCATTTTGTGTGAAGAACACACTTGTGTTCTTATAATATTCGTATCCCTTTTTAGTTGTTCATTTTTAAGGATGATTACATGTGAGGAACATGTTGGATAATCATGTGACGATATTATATGAGATTTTATGGGATTATGATAAGAGTTTTCGGATGTTATTTAAGATTCTTCATGTTAATGGTGATTCGTTTAACTTGATGAGGTTGAATCGTGGATTTCTGAATCATGATAATTTCAGTGGTTGATTTAGATGAGTTAAATCATGATATGAGGTTGTATTCCAGATTATCTATGAGATGATCCTTTTTATCGGGTTGGTTTGATTATGTGATTTGCATGATGAAGAAAATGATAAACATTATGATATATACCTCGGATTTAGGATCAATTCTTTCTCTTGATTCAACTAAAAATGACCACCAAAGCTTGTAATATGTGTAATAAACCCTTTATGGGCTAAGTTCCTTAAGTTGGGATTATAAACAAGGTTAGTCATGTTATTTATGTTTGTATAAAAGATCTATTGTGAATTACTTATTATTGTGTGTGATTTTCATTGTTTTAACAATCTTTATTTATTTGGCCAATTAATGAAGATATTTATGGTCTTCATATGTTTCGAAAGAAAATATGTTTGATTAGATCAAATGATCTTCACTCTAAGTTGTTCTAGGGGATAGAAATATACCCCTAGTCCTTAGATGATTCATTGAGTTATTTTCACAAATCCTAATGCTATGTATTGAAGCCAATCAACATAGAAATATAGTGGATTGATTCAATATGTAAGGGGCGTTTTATAGTTCGAAAGAGAAACCGTCTTTTTAAGGAAAATCGAATCTACACAACATAATAAGTAAATTCATCTTATGATCTCCAATACATCTTTTATAACTAATGACGAACTAAGTTTGTAATCCCAACTATTTCATTTTATCATTAATCAATCTATTAATATTGCAATCTTTTTATTTCCTTATAATATTAGAACTATTATTGCAATTTCTTTGCAATTATTAAACCAAACTTTTTAATTGTGTGTTTCATTCATCTTAAGTATCTATAAAAATAGACTAATAGTGTATAATTCAAATTATAACAAAAACTTCCTTGTGGGATCGATAAACCGGACTCAAAAAGTCCACTTTACTACTTGATACGATATCGTGCACTTGCGATAGTTACACTAAAAGCGTGTCACTACTCCGATTAGTTTGTTGTCGAGTAGCTTTTTGACTTCTGTGTCGAGCGCTGCGTACTTCTCAGGACCGAATTTTCTACGTTTATGGTGAATAGGCTTCCTTGTCGGGTCGATCTTTAGATAGTGGCAAGCGCGTTCGGGACTAATGCCGACCATATCTTGATACGACCAGGCAAAGACTCTGATGTTCTTACGTAGTAAACTGATCAGATCATCCTTTACCTCAAGACCGACGCTTGTGCCGATCCCGCTCCGGGCGAGCCGGATCTATCGTTATACTTTCCAGCTCCTCGATAGGGATGGTCGCTTCTCGTTTGGAATGATTTCTGGACTCGATCCTTGGATCGATGTCGAGGCTTGGCTCGAAACCGATCCTCTGCTCGATGTCGTTCGTCAATCGATGTGAGATGCCATCCTCTGAGTCGGGCTGGTGCGAGGTGCTTGGCTCGTCGATCTCCATTGGTTGACTGTCGACCGTCTCAATGTTATAAATAGTATGGGAAGTGTTTAAGGAAGTTACGACACATGAGTAATTCAAACATTTCTTTGCCATTAGATGGTCTCCTTTTACAGTACCGACCGTCCCATCGGCAGTGGGGAATTTGATACAGTAAAATAAAGAAGAGGCGACCGCCTCGAAGGTTTCTAGAAATGGGTGACCTAGGAACCTATTATAGATGCTGGGCCTATCTATGATTACAAAATTGAGGTTCCTAGTGATCCTAACCTTGGGATCGTAATAGCATATTAGCTCGACAGAGAGCTTGATCCTTCCATAGGCTTGGACCGTGCTGTCGCCGAACCCTTGAAGCACGGTATCAAATGGCTTGATGAACTTGGTCAGGTTGCCGAGATGGTCAAGAGCACATTTGAATATGATATTGCAAAAGCTCCCATTGTCAACCAACACGCGATCGACCATTTTCCCAAGGATACATGCAGAATTACCAATGCATCCTCTTTGGGGCACTGCACTCCCTTCCTATCCTTGTTGGAGAAGGTGATGAGCGCGTCTCTGGAGATGGTCGGATCTGGGGGCACCACGACATGGACCCCTGAGAACTCCCTCAGCTCGGCTTTCCGCTTTTTATTCGACATGGTGGAAAACAGGGAAAGGCCTTCGAGGTTTCCACCTCCCGACTGAAGCATATTGATCCGGCTGCCGGGGTTGATCGGAGGGATTCATTCGTCTGAGTACTCCGGCTCGTTCTACTCAATCCTGGCGACCGGATTGGGAGGGATTCCGTCATTCTGTCTGCGGTCACGCCCCCCGGTCCTTTCTGCCCGGGGTTCTGGCTTGGTAACCAAGTTATCCAACTTGCCTTCCTCAAACAGTCTCCAGAGTTGTCTGAGGAGGTCGCGACACTGGATGGTGTTGTGGCCGGGACTCTTGTGGTAGGCACAAAATTTGCTGCGGTCTAAATGACCGTTGTCCCTTATCGGCTTTGGTTTGCTAAGCCACTCGCGCCCCTTGATGGTGTTGAAAATGTGGGCCGGAGACAGATTGAGGTTGCAGAGGAGGTGAACTTCCACATCCTCGAAGGCCTTGAACTCACCGGGCGGCTTTGCGACCGCCTTTCTGGGTTTGGCGACCGCCTTCTTCGGGACGTGGGATGGCGCCTTCCCTTTTCCAGTAGATCCCTCGCCTAAGCGGAGGGTGAGCATCATCTGCCTAGCCAGAAAGTTGGCAGCCCTGACGCGAAAGATCGCGTAGGTCGGGGGGATGTCCTTTGTGAGGTGCCTAAACATGGGTGAATGGCCATAGAATCCCCCTAGGACCGAGTAAAGAGCGAGCTCATCGCTAATGGGCTCGCGGTGAGGACTATTTCATCCACCCGGTCGATGTAGTCTTTGTCGGGCTCGTCCTTCCCCTACCTGATCTTCATCATGCGGTGGGGGCCTTCTGGCCGAGCGACTTTGGCGGCGAAATACGACGTGAAGTCGTTCGCCAGTTTCTCAAAACAGTTGATTGGGCGTGGTGGCAGTGAGATGTACCACCTATGGGCAAGATCGCCCAATGTCAAAGGGAACATTCGGCACTTCGTCGCGTCCGATGCCCCACATCCGGTCATGTAAATCCGGAACTTGATCAAGTGGGTCTCAGGATACGATCTCCCCTCATATAGAGGTGTTTGAGGAGGAGCGATCTTTGGTTGCACGGGGGCGAGCTCGATCTGGGCCGCGAGCGACTCACTTGGTCCGGTGATTGATCTCTTGGCGCCTGCCCCAGTTTCTATGAGCGCCTTCATTTCGTCGAGCTGGCGCTGCATGGCGGCCATCACCATAGCCTGACTGCTCGCGGATTGGATCTCGGAGCGGGAGCTGAGGCGATCATGTACCGATCTCCTGGCCCCGTGGTAGGTGACGAGTTCTCCGCCACCGAGCTCAATTCTTGGGCGAGTGGGAGCCCGTTGGCTGGCCTGTCTTTTGGGAGTCGGGTATGCCGAACTCATGGTGACGGATTCGGACTCCGATGTCTCCCGGCTGAGGCCCGAATGCCCGGGTCGCCATCAGGGATCACTCCCCCAGCGGCTGAAGACGGAATCGTCCCGTCTTACGAGCGCCTTTTCCTGCGGCTCGGGGCTTTCTGACATTTTCTCGATATATAGCCCTTTGAGCTTCCGCTTGCCCGCACGGTGGATGGCTGATGGAGTAATGGTGGGCGAGTCGCATGCCCTCCGTCGCTCCCTGAGGATGGCCGTAGCCTTCTTGATCTATTACTCGGTTTGGAACTGATCGAGTGAGAGGTTGGGGCCGTCCCTAGGGGGCGGGAGTGAGAGCCTAGCATCGCCGCGGTCGCCTTCCGCCGTAGGCTGGGACTCGGCCTGGGCCGGAATAAGATGTCTGACAGATCGTAGGGTGGCTCTTTTCGAGGTCGTGGCAGACGTCATGATTCTGAAGGTTTTTCTTTTGAAGAACAGTGAGTGTTTCTTCAAGTATATGTCCCAGAGAACAGTGAGTGTTCTTCGAGACGGTCGGAATAAAAAATGAAGGTTAAAATCCCCTTCCTCTAGCGCTAATTGTTGTTACCCAAAATATTATCCTGTATTGATATTGCTGGAATGGTCGAGTAACAAACAAATGCGAGAGCACATCTGTGGAGAAATAAATAACACAAGATTTGCCGGGGTTGTTAGTCCCGAGCTTGAATGCTCTGGCGAGATGTTATTAATATGAATACTAGTGAGTACAGATATTAATGTTAGAGTACAATTACAATGAGTGTAAAGACTCTAGTTATCTTAGCTATCGAGTGCTGAAGATTGCCGGAAGAACCAAAGTTGAAGCTCTATGAGTTCTTGTTACAAAGATGGAGAATTCTCTGTATTGTTTGCCTTTTAGCGTTGTGTGTTCACGTTGTAAACTCTGTTTGTGTTAACGTTTTTCGCTCTCCCATTGCCAATGCTGGAGGCCTCTTATTTATAGGAGGAAGGGTTGCTGGGATGTCCTTGTCCGCCGCGGGCGACCGCCGTTTCCTGTATTTAAATAAGGCGGGCGATCGTCCCATCACGTGGGACTGTTTCCTTAAAGTTCGCAGCTGTTGCTGGTTGCCAGATTTGCGAACCAATGAGGAGGCGACAGGTGCCTCTTCTCGCTGTCCTGGGCGGTCCCATCTTAGGTCCTTTCGGCGGGCCTGTCGGTTGGTGAGGCCGTCCTTATCACTGACAGCTGCTGATGGGCTGGAGTATGGCTTGTTCTCGCGGCGCCTTTTGCGGATCTGCATGTGGGTCTTCACCCGAGATTCGGTCTTCGCAGACTTTTGACGGGTGTCGGATGCACACGTGGCATGGGACGATCGTCTCCAGTCGGACATTAGAGGCGATCGCCAGATGCCAATAGACGATCGCCTTGGACGTCGACCGCTAGGCGCTTGCCCAGCATCTGTCTTCTTTAGCTGGCTTCTGACCAGTATGCCGATCGCCATCGAGGCGTATAAATCGCCGCACAACACCCGACATGCTAGAAATCAATACAAAAGGATTTGAATAAAACATAGGAAAGAAATTCAAACACAATTGAAGAACCGAATCTCTTCCGTTCTCTGGTCTTTGCTTTCTGCTGCTAGGTATTTTTCTCCTCTTTTTCGATGCCTTGTTTTCTGACCTTTACTGCCTTTTTATAACCTCCCTTCCGCCTCCAAAAACGCATTCGAGAAATTGGTCGAAACCGCCTCCAAAAAAGTCAAAATCGCGGGCTGATATCAAGGAACCCGCGCCGCGGGCCGTGGCCCGACTTAAGTGTGCCGCGGCCCTTGTCCTTGCGCTGCCCAGGCCTGGGCAAATTTTCCTTACGGGCCACGACTCAGTATGAGCGTGCCGCGGCCCCCGGTACAGTTTGTACCGGTTAGCTTGGAGTTGTGTCTGTGCCGCGGCTCCGGCTCGATGTGACGCGGCCCTTGACAAAAAATGTCGTTTTGGCCCGTTTTTCTTCGTTTAAGCTTCCGGACTCTAATTTCCTTCAAAACATATAAACATAATGCATTAAGAGCTCATTTATGTAGATTTATACCAAAATGGAGATAAAGTAATGATAATCAAGCGCACAAAAATACATGTAACAGCGTCCGATCACGGTGTATACACCCTTTGCATGCTGGACAGTCATGTCCAGTCATGGTGCCCATCAGTGGACAGGCGCATCTACAACGCCTCTTGGAGTGTACGAGCTTAGTGACGTCCTCTAGGCTGCCTACCCACGTCACCGAGTCAGTGAACCGAACCCTATTCAAGCTATTGAAAATTTAAGGTTCCTCATAGCTCCTCGCGACGATGCTCACATGCGCCTCTAAAGCGCCCTATGCGAGAAGTCTTGGGCTCGGACGGTGCTACGCACCGTCCTGGGTGCATCTTGAGCTAGCCTTGAGCTAGTCAAAACAACTTGGTCCACTATGGTACACCATAAGAAGTAACATATGATTACTCCTTACTCTGGTGAAATTCTTTACAATGTAGCTATAATTGAAACTTTTTTCCAAAATGGGATGTGACTATTCACATTCTCATCTTTCAATTTTTCCATGTATTTAAGTGGCTCACTTTATACATTAATTTTTCATTTATCTGATACTGATTTTGAGAAAAATTAAATATTAATCCCATTTACTCATAATGTAGATTATGATTTTATAATTTTTTATCTACGAAAAATAGAATCCATGGGTCAAATCCATTTTATTAAACCAAGAGTTTCTTTGGCTCTCGTTCTCCCTGCACCCAGTCGATCATCCATTCCCGAAATTAACGATTCCTTTTCCCGCCACCACTTCTACGTCAACAGTTCCGACCAGACCTCCAGAGTTATTCGACTTATTTTCCTTCCCAATCCCTTCTACTTCCTCGCTTCCTTGCCTACCTATCTGAATCCAAGCCCACATTACCTCAGCCCCAAAAGCCACCGCCGATTCTGTGATGACCTGGGGTGAAGCTTCAACAGCCATCGTGCGTAGCGTAACCCTGAGAAGATGCAACTCAGGAGGTAGTTTCTATCCCTAGTCTTATTGAAGGTCAGAAATTTGGTCTCATTGTGTCGTGTCTAGAGCCGGATACTGAAAACAGAATTCCATCAAAATAAAAATATCCTATCCAATCAAAATATTAGTAATCTGTTTTTTTTTTTCCTTTTTTTTTCCTATAATCTAAATTTTGAACATTTTGCTAGGGCTGCTGCAACGACCTCCTCCTCCATCACGCATGAGAAGGAAAATGAGGAAACAATATGAGCAACAACAAGAAGAGCTCAAACATATAGATTCTTTACCATGGAACCCATCTGCTGAACCTGACTTCGATGGAGGTAAGTTTTTGGTCGATGATAGATTTTCAGTCATGAGTTATATTGGTGAGAATAGGGTCTGAGGACCAAGCTTTCAACAAAGTAATTATACCATATTTTTCTACCGGTGAATTTAACACTTTCTTTGACTTTTAGAAAATGAATCAAGTTGTGGTGAATTTAACACTTTCATTGAACTTTTAGAAAATGAATTAAATTGTAGTGGATCAGGTTTCCATATGCCCGAAGAGATTGATGAGGCGGCATATGGCCAAACAATTCCTGAACCACAATTGGAAAAAAGGGACAGGAACCAGAAGCCTGCCAAGAAGTCCAAGAAGCGTAAGCATGATAAGAATAATATTGGCACAGAGATGACTCAGGAACCCACAAGTGGTTAGTATTTTATTGTCACTTTTGGCTTCTTGGTTTAGATATCCGTCTTTAAGATAGTGGACTTATTTTTTCTGATAGTGGTAATGAACTTCTTTACATGTTCTGTTTTTATCTCACTTTGTTGTCGATTGGTTAATTTTATTTTAGATTTAATGGATGGAATTGAAGAAGAGTGTGTTCATAAAGATGGGTATCATGCATGGAATGAGTTGAGACTCCACCCTTTGATTATGAGATCAATATATAAGCTTGGGTTTGAGAAACCGACAGCAATACAGAAACTGGTATTCGAGCTGCTGCTCATCAAGGGAAGGTTTGTTTAAGGTTATTGTATAAATTATTAGACAGCTGGCATTATATTCTGTTTGATTGTTAATTATCTAGTTACTTGACATGTTGTTGGTGCTGCGGAAACAGGACCTGGGAAAACGTTACCTTTTGGTCTCCCGATTTTGCAACGCCTGTTGGATGAAGGGAAAAGGATCTCAAGATATTTGGAAGAAAGGGAGAGGACTCAGAGGAGGCAGATAAAGTAACTTCAAAGGGATTTTTACGTGCCCTTGTTATTACTCCTACGAGAGAACTTACATTTCAGGTGATGTAATGGCCTTGTGAGTTGCTTTTGTACATATTTGTAGCTTGTTTATATTTATGATATTAGCTTGAATACAAAAATTACTGCTAGGAATTGTTAGGGCACATTATCAAGTCCCGCGGAGTTTCTAGAGGACCTCTTAATTTTTCTCATCTATACTTGTGTACTGTTGCCATGTATCTCGACATAAATGGTGCAGCTAATATTCAATTATGTGGAGAATGTAGATTGTAGATTCGTTTGTATCAGTCTTCTGATTCCTCGTCTTTTCGGATATTCTTATCCCTTCTCAGGTCTCTGCTCATCTTAAGGCAGCCGCCAAGGGTACTGATATTGGAGTGGTTCCAATAGTTGAAGAAATGCAAAGGACAAGCAGAATAGACTTCTTGGATCAAGACCTGAGATTGTCGTTGGAACTCCTGGGAGATTATTGGAGCTTATGGATGACAGAGAACAGCATCTAGTTGAGGTCGGTACTCAGTACTAGTAGGTGGAGCTTGCATAACATTCACATGTTGCATGCTGATTGTATACTGCAATCGGCATATGATAAGGTCTAGACCTCTAGACAAAAGTTTTTAATGTGCTTATAATTTTATCACAACCATGGATTTGGAGAAAGAGAGCTAATAATCTGAATGGAATACTAACTCAGTCAGACCTTGCACACCTTGATCTGTCATTCACTTTTTTCTTTTTCCTTTTTTTTAATATGAATGCTTATATGTAGGAATTCAGTTATCTTCATTTATCTTCATCGGAAGAAGGTCTCCCTGTTATATCCTTGTAACCGGGTAAAATTTTTAGGAACTATGGTGGTCTCAGTCCGAAGTATGAGATTTTAGGCTTAGTTTTTTATGCAACAATTGTGCAGCACTTGACTGTTATTCTTAGAATCTTAGTCCCTGCTTTTGCAGTTGCATTCGTTGTCTTTCTTAGTTCTGGATGAGGCTGATTGGATGATAGAAAAGCACCATTTCCCTGAACTGCCAATGATTTTTGACAAGCTTCCTGCAAGGAATAGTCCTTACAGTTGTTCTTTACTTTCCGGAAATGCACAAGATTCTGTAACGTCCAACATCCAGAGGAAGAAGAAACGAACATTTGTTTCCGCTAGCACTTTTTGCTGATTCCCGGAAAAAGCTGAAGCGTAGTTATCAAAATCAAAAGCTATTAGCATCTGATGAGGTGAAATCAATAGAAGAGCTCTGTGAGAAAGCAGGGATGAGAGACAATACTGCCATCATTGATCTGACAAATACATCTGTTGTGGCGAGTAACTTCGAAGAGTCATTTATCGAGTATGTTCTTTTCCCCTATTCATCTATTATTTGATATCCGATTTTCTTCATTTTATTTTTACCTGTCTTGAAGATATATTTTCCCATTTGTTGCGAGCATCACCTCCTTGTGAGTGTGCGACAGAAGTAGATATGTACAATGTCTATTTAATAAGAAATGAACCAAGGAATATTGGCTATATAAACATCGATTACACGGAGTAACCTGACCTATGTATAGGTTTAAATGTTCGGCGGTATGCAAGAATAACATGACATCCAATGCAGATGCAGTATAGATGTAACATACCTATCCTTGTGACAATGAAATTCTACTTAACCATGATCCGTTTGCAGATGCAGTATAGATGTAACATACCTATCCTTGTGACAATGAAATTCTACTTAACCATGATCCGTTTGCAGATGCAGGGAAGAAGATAAAGATGCCTACTTGTATTATACACTAAGTGTTTGTTCGCAAGGCCGCACAATCATATTCTGTACGTCCATTTCAGCATTACGGCATATAACATCGGTATTACGCATCCTTGGCAGTTGGCACAGATGTTTCGACACTTCACGGTCAGATGCAGCAGCAGCCCGTTTGAAAGTTCACTTTCATTTCCTATTAAGAAAACAATCTGCTTAGACTATAGTTGCATGGGATGTGTACAAAAATCTGTTGATGACTAATTTTCACTATTTCTGTTATAACCAATTCATATTATATGCTCCAGTGACACTGTATTCGAATTATAATATATTGGTGTGAAACGCTTGGAAAGAAACTTAAATGCTCAATTAATTTGGTTGACCTGAGGCCGAGGGGAGTAATAGTATAGAGCATTAACAGATTAAAAATAAAAATAAAATACATATCAAGAAATCATGATGCCAATGAATGTCAACTAAGAAGGGAAAACTGTCTTTTCGTTGTTTTATTTTCTTTCTGGTTTGACGTAAAGTGACCGTGTAAAAATTGAGTCTATTGACGTAATTTGTTGGCCTGTCTTGATGGGACATTTTGAACGAGAATGAAAATATTAGAGGCCGAGAGTTTTGTTATTTAGCATCTTCTCCTGCAATCCTAGAAAGATACAGATATGTTACTTTATTTTGACAATTGTTACTCCAGATCCCTGGATGTTGGCTTGGATGTTTATTAGGTGGATGAACTGAGGTCATTTTCAGTCTGTTTGTTATTCCTCGAAAGTACACATCCTAGAAAAAAAGAAGTATTTTAAGTGTTTGTTGTGTTTGTGTATGTATGTTTTGATTACTTATTAGCCATCCTTATTGTACAATATGCAGGCGATTGACCATTTTCGGGTTAGTGAACATGGTAATCTACTGATCTAGCAGCAAGAGGCCTGGATATTCTGGGTGTTCGAACTGTTACACTGCCAACTTCCCCATTCAGCAGAAGTAAGTTATATGAATTTATTAAATCATGTTTTGTTTCGAGTCATGTTCCATGATGTACGTGATGATTTTATAATATCAATCACGTAATGTGACATGACTATAGCAATTATCTCGATTCATCACCATCTCATGATATTTTCCATATAACTGGAAAAGCACGTAAAACTTTGCCACTTTGTCTTTGAATGAATTGTACCGTTAACTGATTTTCGACAATTAATTGGCACTATAATTTTCAGGCCACCGATCCCAACATAGTTGGGATTAGGGTGCAGACTGTGCAGTTGATGATGATGATGATGAAATGATGTTTTGTTATGTGGCCATTTTACGTATCCCCACTAATGTGCTTTTTATAACTGCTAGAGCCACTGCTGATGGGTGTAGCATTGCACTGATTGCACCAAATGAGACATCCAAATTTGCTTCTTTATGCAAATCATTTTCTAAGGTCAAATTTGTTAATAAGCTTTGGTTTGATGTTGTGGGTCATACTTACAAATATATCTATGGCAGAACTTGATTTATTTCCCGTTGCTCACACCTTATCTGTACTATGTGTTCTTGCTTTCGTGCTCTAGGTAAGTTTCCGACGATTTCCTGTGGAGAACTCATACTTCCCGGAAGTTAGGAGACGGTTATCTCTTGCACACCAAATAGACAAGATTATGCGGAAGGATTCCCAGGTATTTCTCTCCATATACTGTGTATGTTAATAGTAGTTTAAGTGATTGTTGTGTTCGAAAATTTAAATATTGTTTCAAGCTGGCTTAGTTTTCTAGTTTGGGTACTCTATATGTTTATACATGTAATTGCAACAACCATGTTTTAAAATGGTGGCCGGTGGCAACTTGATCAACTCATAATATAGAAAATTATGTTTTGATATCATATAATCATTTAGACTAGATACTAAGGAATACTGTGTCAACCCATCTTCTTCTTATTTGAGTTGGGCCTTGTCTTCGGCCAAAGGCCTCTAAACTTGAAAATGAAACGGCCTCCTCTAGCTCTAACTCTATCTCTAGCTCGGCATCTAGATTTTCTGGTGACGGCATGCGTCTTTTGTACTTATGCTCCTATTGTAGCTCGACAGACTGAGACTGAATATTAATTGCTAATTGAGGAGTAGGTTGTGGATTAGTGGATCTTCGCTAGTTTTCGTTCTTGGGGGGTTTTGGATGCCCCCTGGTGAAGAACAGTGAGATTTGATAGTGGGTCGGGGAGAGGGGCTCCTTTGCTGATTTTATCCAAGAGAGTCGCCGCTGCTTTGATGTTTTCCTTCAATGTTAGATGACATTATGGCTTAGAAGAATCTGGTGATTGAACAGGAAGAGACGATGCCAGGTTTTTTATTGGAAATTATAAGGATTTATGGATTTTTTCGGGCTTGGAGATCTTTTCCGGTTTTAAATAGTGGTTGAAATCTCGTTTATGCTCTATTAGAAGGACAAAAGTCTGATGTGCAGGTTCCAATGTCAGCGCCACCTGAGCACATATGTCATCAATCAGAAAGTTCCGACGACAGTGATTGTTGTTAGAAAGTTAGATGCAACTAATGAAAAGAAAACCAAAAAGGGTTTGGGACGAAAGGATTTGGCCTCTAGTTCAAGGGGGCAAACTGCCGTTTTACTCTTTCTTTTTCTATAATTCTAAGTAAGCAAGCTTGTAATTTTTTTTTACCTTATCAAATAAGATTATGTTTGATAATCTTATCAAACATATTACTACATGTCTTTTTTCTGGACTCATGATTATACTTGATTTCTTTTGTATCACTAATATTCTCCTGTCTTCTCCGGTTTTCAGATGATGAGCTAGAGTACTTACCACTTTCCTTTTTTTGGAGCGTGCATTCTCTTAGTATTACTTGGTGGTGGTGGTGGTCGTAGTAGTAGTACTGTAGTAGTAGTAGTATAGTATTTGTATAAATACCTTTTCTTTCTTTTTGCAGGAACAAGCAAACAAAAACTGGAATAGAAGATATGCCGACTCCGTTAGATTGGTTGTGGACAGTGTTGAGAATGAAGATGATTAGTTAACAATTATAAACAAAAGAAAGCCAGCTCCATGTGTTTAAAAAACTTGCAGCAGATTGGATATTCTCTCTTAATGGTGAAGTCCATTTTATGATATGTCCATCTGGGACATTATGTGTTCATCTAATTTTGTGTTGAATATGTTGACGTCTGATTTGGTCAACGTCACGTGTGCTGATCTGGACGAATGGATCGAAGCCACGTAGAAAATAATAAGAGGGACGTATAAACAGAATTAAAAATATTGGACCATTAACTGTTTATTTATGATCTTGATAAAGAGTAGAACCGGGCCGAAAATATTTTGGCCCGTCCGTACAGTTGGTGCTTGTTAATTACAAGTCTTATCCTTTTCTCTTTCTCTTTCTCTTTCTTTTTTATCTCTCTTTTTTCTCTCTCTATCTCTGTCTCTCGATATCTGTATTTTTTCTCCTTTTTTCCAAAAGTCCCCTTTTTTGTGCCTTCTCCTAGTATATATATAGGTGCTTCCAGCCATTCATGAGAGGACAGTAGGACGATTGGGATGAATATGCTGATGACATGTGTCGCGATGGAGGTGACTCCTTTGACACGTGTCGTCTTCTTAAGTGTACTTTGTGTAGGGATATGACAACTCTTACTTACCGTCCTGCCTGCCTGTTCGTCGGGCTTTCGATATTTATCTATTATGACCGACAATGAGGTCGGCCTTTCAGCCTCCTGCTACTCTGGTCGGCCTTATTCGTGATTATGGTGTTTTCATATAGGGTCTGCTCGGTCTTTCAGTCCGATTAAGGTCGGCTCAAGGTCTCTGCCCGGTCCGGCCCTTT